>CM018687.1:37919680-38227184 GCA_009363875.1 Mikania micrantha | reverse complement strand
CGTACTGTAAGAACCCACTGCTTTGAGACATCTTAAGCAATCAACACTTAATGATTCAGACACCAACCAAAACGGCCCCTTAGTGTTTTTGATAAGGATAAGTATTTTATGATCTTACATATTTATGCTTGAACGTAATGTTTTTTTTTAACAAATAAGATAAATGCATGGTAACTTTATGTTTATGCTCAAATGTAAATCCCCTTCAATTCCTTAAAAAATAAATATTTGATTTATTTTTTTACACCAATTGTGCGAGAAAACAATTTACTAAAAATAAGGGCGTGGCTTTATTTCGCGTCAAGATATGTAGACCAAAACCTATGAATTATTTAAATCAACATTCTCTCATGCTCGTGCTCAGCGAATCCTTTTTATTTGAACAAATCTAATTTTATATTGAAGTCAAAGGATTTGTACGTATTTATAGATGTTAATTTTTAATATTTTAAATTTTTTGAGCTTGATGTTCAAAAAAAAAAAAACATAGTGTTCTAATTTTCACAAACTCATAAAAGAACATAGTGTTCTAATTGTGTTACAATGATATTCAAAAAAAAATTCAAGATTCGGCTTCGTTTTGGCAAAGTTATTGGATTATCGCTTTAAAAGTGGTTATTATTCGTTCACAATCTTTTATATATATATATAGATAGATAGATACATGCATACGCACACATGAACGATAGATAGATACATGCATACGCACACATGAACATAAACATATATTCATACAATACATACAAAACTATATATACAAAATAATCTATAAAAACTTAAAACCTTAAAATAATGAATAAAAGTACCTAAAAACTTAAAACCTTGAAGATTTGGGTGAAAAATCTTATAACTTAAAAATTTGAAGATGTTGGATCTAGGCCCAAAGTAACACACAATAGAACACGTGCAGAAGTGATTTCTACATTCTAAACTTGCTACTGCTTTTTATTAAATCAAAAGAGGGTACAAAAGAAACCATAAACTAGCCCTGTTTATAATAAACAAACGAATAAAACACATGCTAAACTCAACCCACGTACTGCATTTCTTTAGCCACAATTTCTTCCAAGTTTGTTTCCCTAAACCCGGTCACCCCACGTCCGTTTTCCATCTTGGTGACTAATTCCACAAGAACCAAAGACATGGATAAACACATGTTCTGCAATCTGAACCATGACCAATTTTGACCGTATCCGTGACCCGTGAACGAACCCGATTTGACTCGAACATAACCCAAATCATCAAGATTAATCCAACAGAAGATTCGGGTGAAATTCTTCCTGATCAAGGAGATTTACGCAATCTGTCAGATGGAGAGAGTAGAGAATTTAGGAAAAAACACGTTGGCTGAAAAGGTGTTGGATCTTCCTTAAAACGTCTCGCCTTATGAACATATCGTTGTTATATAAGTTATCCAAGATGATGCCATTTTTTGCTATTATATCAAACCAGAATATAGGAAAAAACAAAGAACAATAAATTAAATCAGTAACGATGACATGTAATTTAAGTGCTATAGATAAACAAGAAAAAGGAAAATAAATAATTAATAATTATATGACATATTTTAATTTGAAAAAGAAATAACAACATAAATAACTTTAACCTATGCCAACATTAAGTTGTCACTACTGATCAATAAAAATTAATCTGACCATGTTTTTTTGTTTGAATATACCAAAATCTAGTTTGATGTAACCAACAACTCATCACCAAAAGTTTTAAGAAACCCACCATGTTTTTACCTCCATCCCATCAAATCCTGTTTGACTGATCAAAAATCTTGCAAACAATATAGAAACAACCACCTGTTAACACTCATATTCTTATAATGTTAAAACAATATGATAATAAAAATATGTTTTTGTCATTCAAACACAGATGATGTTTCAAACAAATAATTTAGCAAAGAACTTCGAAAACCATGTACACATACGTAAGTGTTGTTTTAAATTTAATATATAAAAACTTGATCATATAATCCTCTCTCTCTCAAGTGTCAATTTCATTAATATCATTGTTGTAACGAAAAGTTCTTGTGAAGTACTCATCAATTAGGCCGAGTACTCAATATTTTTTAGTCGACCGCCTACATCGTATGGCAACTTTTGTAACCATGACCAATATACATGATTTATATCATATACATTGGGATTTCTTATGGATTTCTGGGTGATAGGGGGTTTTGTGTTCATAAAAGAAAATGTCATTGGTTTAATTCCTAATAATATTGTATTTGACGTAGTTTAGACATAGAATTAATGGATGTGTGTATTTTCGTTCAAAAAACTATAAATTTTATACACTTGTATTAATTAAGATCATTTAAGGCTGGTGCTTACCAAAACACTAATTTCTATGTGTGTAACCAATCTCCCACAAGTCCAGAAGACATTGGAAGGATATAAATATCCATCGGAAGTCATCATCATTCGAAAGGTATAATTAACCTTCAGATTAAGACTTAATACTTCTAGATGATAATTATATTCTTCCAATGGCCAGACAAAATAAAAAGTTTCTGAAGAATACAAAATATTCGAGGCCTCAATGATCACAATAATATATTACTAATGACTTCTGATGAAGAAGAACATAGTAAGGTCTCCATGCCAACTAGATCAATTGTGGATTAATGAACGTGCTTCTTAAATTCAAAGTTTGGAGATTTGTCAATAGCTTTCGATACAAAGAATTCTAAAAATTTCAACTGCTAATACTGCATTCCTTTAGAAGAAATATTCAAAGTTGTTTTCTACACTCATAATCATATCAGAAGACATTAAGTTTTTATGTTTGTCAGCAACCAGGGGTACAACTAGCAGATCAGCAGAATATTCTCTAAAGACATATTCATTAATATGTTTTGTAGTCTAGGTTATTAATGTAATAGCCAATGAAGTAATTGTAATAATTGTAATTAATATAATTGGTCTGTCAAGTCATAATAGAATGTTAGAACTAGTTTTAGTTTGTTACTAATGTCTTGTCCAACTTTGTATCCTACAAAGATACAGATTTGGCTTGTAGATCACAAAACATTTTTATGTTAGTCAGCAACCAGGTACGTCTATCAAATTAAACAGAAGATTATCTAAAGACATCTTTATTAATGTCTTTTGTCATGTCAAGTCATAACAAAATACTAGATTTAGCTTTATTTTGTTTTTAGTATTTTTGTCGAGCGCTTTGCATCATACAACTGTGCCTTGTAGTTTGTAACATTTCACTTGTAACCCAATAAAACAGTGAGTTTTTCTAAGAGTCTTGATGAAGTGTTGTAAAAAGTGAACAACCTGCTCCTACAAATTTTGAATCTTTAAAATTATTTTTAAATTAAATAAGTCCTAAAAACCTATTAAACTCACCATGTATTACTATTTAATTAGGAACAAAAGGTGGTTAGAGGTGAACAAAAAAAACCGGTTTGAGTTTACAAACCGGTTTCCAAACTGGTATTCCATTGTTCTCAAACCAGTTCCCAAACCGGTCCGAACCGCCGTTTTGACATAGCTTTGACATCATCATCTCCCAAACCGGTTTCCAAACCAGTTTCAACCCCTTCAAACCGGTTTCAACCCCTCCAAACTGGTTTCAAACATATCCAAACTTGTTCAATAGGTCTGACATCATCATCTCCCAAATCGGTTTCCAAACCGAACCGGTTTTCACCCAAACCAGTTTTGACCATCCGTTGACCAAACCGAATCGGTTCTCAAACCGAAACCGGTTTGGAGAAAAAAACCGGTTTGTGCAACCCTTATATATCCATAAAAATAAAAGAAAATTTCTAAAAGCTTTTGCTTACTAAATAAATTAATAAATCGTTGATTAGCATTTTAATAGGACCCAATGAAAAATATAAATAAAATGATACCGTGCATATGTTGTCACCCTCGTGCATATATATGCATGCGTAATTAGTTGAACTTAATTATATAATGAGTTCAAATATGAACTCCATATATTCTTTGTCTACGTGCCCGACAATAATTGGATAAAAATATTTGATTGATTATCAGATAAATTAATTCTGACAAACTGATTAATTATATAATAATCAAGCTAGAGCATGAGTAAATTAACTGTTCAAGTTTAATTATTGTAAAGACAGTTTATAATGAATGTTGTTTTGTAAGGGCATCTCAAATTAAAATTAAAATTAAAAAAAAAACTGTCAAAGTTTTTGACCGGATATACTATCTATTAATATTAATTATTCTGCTTGTACTATGAGTTTACAACAACATTACCCAGTATATTCCCACTTTTCAGTAGGGTCTGGATGAAGGATAGATACAAACCTTACCTCTATCTCAATTGGGATAGAGAGACTGCTCCAAAATAGTCCCCGGCTAATTCAAAGTTTCATCTAACCGTACCACTAATATGTCTATTTCTGTTAATATGTTTATTTCTTTCGAGGATTTTAATTACGATGAAATGTATTCGTTGATCGTTTAAAATAAAATTATGATGAAATGCAACCATTTCAATCACATAGTTTTTGTTATCAACCGGTTCAGAGTTTTATGAGAACTTTTGAATCACACACGTTGTTATCAGGAAAACTTCGACATATCAGAGAAGCATTTTGTTAACAGATGACAAGTTATATAATATTGTAACAAATGTTGTCGATAGTTAACTATATACCATTAGTTTTACAACGACATGTCGGTAATTTTACGACGGTTTTAAGAGTCATGAATGTATCTTTAAACTCATATCAAGCATTATATAACTTTGAGAGTATATAAACATCTTAAAAAGAAAAAAAACAAAACAATTTTACTAAAAGAATATTATTATAAAGAACCAATATTTTCCACTAGAAAACACAATATCCTCAAAATCTTAAGCGTGACAAACCAAAGTGGGGTATGTTAATAATGATGCAGATGAACACACACCACCCCTCAATTTCTTTTGCCATATCTCTCACCTCTCTAACCTTTTTTTTTTTTTTTCAATTTAATAATCTTTTTACACAAGTCAACCAACCATATCTATTATGAAATGCACATGGTATCACTCATGCAACATCATAACATCATCCTTATAGTCATCTTGCATGCACCCTGGCCCCCCTCATGTTATTATATTCTTTTCCGGCGAGTTGTAAACGTCTGAAACACCACCGACCGGCTGCCGGAAGTTCATCCATACTGCAACTCCGGTACTTCATCCCAAGCTGTTCAACCGCGGTCTTGATTTTCATTGTAACAGTTTCTATTGCGACTGCAGGCACGTGACACGCGCCTGTAGTTGCAACAGAAACTGTTGTGGGACCAAAAACTTTAACCGCTTTTTTAACCATCTCCGCCATGTCGGTGTGAACCGACCCAATACACTCAAAGCTCGCATAGCTGAACCCATCTTCAGGTGTCACGTGAATTGTTGAGTAACAGTCGCGGTCCAGTCCGTTCATGGAATACCCACATGGATCAAATGCAAAATCACATATTTGTGAATTAGGGTTTATACGGTTGATACCTGTTGCTTCAGTCATCTCTTTTCCAGCAGAATCACCATTTTTTCCATCGTTTGGATACCGGAAAAACTTCCGAGCTAGTGTTTGGTCTAGCTCTGTCATGCACACCTCAACAGTGTATGGCACGTCACCGGAATATTCCATAGCTCCGGCAGAAAAAACATGCCATGAATGAGAAGTGAGTTTTGAAGGGATGACAGAAGCCTTTCTGTAACAAAGATGATCAGGAATGTTATCCTCCAGATACATGATTTCTTCATGGAAGCTGGTGTGAGGATGTGGTTGGGCTTGCGGGAATATAAAGCTTCCACGAGTGTACCGAACAGAAACGATGTCAAGATTTAGGGTTCGAGCAAGGTTAATGAAGGGTTGAACCGATTTCAAGAGCTGAGTGGTGCCACATGTTTTGATGATGATCTTAGTAGGGTAAACGAAAAGTGATGATTCAGAAAGTACGTAGGAATCAAAGTGTTGGTTGCCAAGTGCAGAAACAACCGTGCATTGCACCAGATGAAGAACTTGTTCTATTGATTCGAAGTCGAGTAGCCGGAGACCGGTGCCCATGACCGGATCATGACCGGTGAATTGAAGCTCCAAGCGTTTTTCAAAGCCTTCAAAGCCAGAAACCGCCATGGAAGTGAAGAAAACTTGTGATGATCAAGTATTATTTGTTGGTTGGTTTGTGTTTGAGATTGGTAGAGTGGAGGGGTGGGGGTAGGGGAGTGTTATATAGGCAAGGGTGTGGTGTGGTTATGAGAGAGAAAGGGTGGGGGAAAGACTAGCATGCGGGGTTAGGCAACCAAGAGATATCATTGGGAGCATAATGAATACAAGATTCTAGCTTGTGCTCAACAGACAAAGATAAAGTAATTAGCATTGGCTCGATTGTGTTTGTGTGTCTTCTAATGCTATTACACTAACTAGGTTCATTCAACTAGACCCAATTTAAAAAATGTACTTGGAAAGGGAAGTTTCATAACTTACTCCTATATTACCTTTAGCTTACACAATCTTTTTACCTTTTAGAAAAGGGACAAAGTGTGATGCTAATTGCTAGGAGTGGAAATGTGTGTTAAAGAATTTGGTGACCACTATGTAGTGGTGTTAGGTGCTACTTGTATAAACATTATAGTCTATGATGCTATATTTACCCTTGAGAATTATCCATGTTAATTTGTGTTAATTAAGATGGATATTATTAGACACCACAAGAAAATTGTTCTATTGTAACGATCCCTATAGCGACGATACATGTCGTTCCTATAAGTCTCTACATAGCGACGACTTATAGTTGCTATAGCCTAAAAAAATTGCTATGTTCTTTTAACCTGTAGCGACGACTTGTCGTCGCTATAAGCTAACCAATGTCACAACCAGTGCCGCATGCGGAACCCACAGCGAGTGACATATTGAATCTACAGCCATAGTTCAAGAATAACCCAGGATTTACTAATGTTTCATAGTTATTAAATAGATTAATACAAAGCACGCAATATTAGACTTCAAAGTATACATATAGTGGTAAGATTACAAAACTTCTAGTTTGTTTCTCATTTCCAGGTCACCCTAAATCTACGTAGCATTTTGACCTAGCTGAATTTTCTATTCCTGATTACCTGAAACATGTAGAGAAAACTTGGATCAACCACACGTGGCTGAGTGAGAAACATACATTTTGAGTTCACATATCTTGTATAAACTTGAGTAGCAAATTATAGCACAAGCTCGTCATATATATGCATTAAAATACAAATCCAATGAACATGCAAATATCAAACCTAATGTCATAGCTTTCTCGTGTGATACACTGCGTTCATCTATGTGAGGCCCCAAAACCGGGCACCTCGCAGAGGTTGGTTTTCATCATAACATATAGCTCTTAAACTAAAAACTTTCATAATCATGCAGCGGAAATGTAAACATAGTTGATAAACAGAATTCAATAACGCGTCTGTATCAAAAACATATCGAATTGCCAAAACCAACGGATCGTCTGACTTGATGTCCGAGCTCCATGCCTTCTCTTATCATACCTTCAACCTGACAAACATGCTAAATCAAGTCAGCTTACGCTGGTGAGTTCCAGTTTTCATAAAACAACATTAAACATACTTAACATAAACATCATTTCATGCACATAGTCCATAACCTTAACACATAACATCCTTAACATCGTCATCATACGTTCCACTGTCACCATACGAACAGTGGGCTTATGCCGGCACAAGGCTTCATACCCAGTTATAGTCGTGGTTGACTATCATACCCAGTTATAGTCATGGTTGACTGTCATACCCAGTTATAGTCATGGTTGACTGTCATACCCAGTTATAGTCGTGGTTGACTGTCATACCCAGTTATAGTCGTGGTTGACTGTCATACCCAGTTATAGTCGTGGTTGACTGTCATACCCAGTTATAGTCGTGGTTGACTGTCATACCCATTTATAGTCGTGGTTGACTATCATTCGTACATTTTCCTCTAACACGTATAGGAACATCATTCGTTCATCGTACATGACATACTAGCATCATATCATCATTCATTGTATTCATCGTAACATTATAACATTTCATGCTAGTATCTTATCATCATATCATCATCACTTTGTCCTAATATCATAGGACTCATCACATTATGTCATGCCTAGTATCATTTCATCATATCATCATAACTCACTAGCAATGAATACATATCATACTATCATCATATCATCAGATCATACATTCTGGTATTCATAAACTTTTCATACTAGCCACTTATCATCATAGCATTCTGCCCTAACAACAAAGGCACATAACATAGCATAACATTTCATCGCATGCTAGCATCATTAACATCATATCATATACTCATCCTAGCACTTTAGGACATCATCATGGCATCTACTAACTATTGTCATAGTTATCATCATATTGAATGTTATCATACAGTCTTCATCATATTATGTCTTCATGACTCATTCATCATATGTTCATCATAAGTTCTTCCTACATAGCATATTACATGCACAATTCGTCATACATAATGCATACATTATCATGGCATAACATGCATCATCATAACATAAACACATAACATTTTCACATAATAGTAAGCATGTATGCCAGCCCAAAACATTTAGTGTGAAACAGGGCATCTAGAACTCACCTGATAGTAGTTTTCCTGTTTTCCTTAGCCGAACTTCTTAGCTAGGCCTTAAGAACCTACATCAGTATATCGTCTCATCACATACCATTCTTAGAATTAGGATATATCCTAAGTCCTCATAGTCAACTAGTCCCCATTATAAGCTCAAGTTCCCGTATTCGAAACACTTAAGGTTCATTAAGCATCCCATACTCGAAACCCATGTACACGAATTCCTTAAGTACTCGAAATACTAGTGTACACGAAATATCCACATACTTGAACTCCTGAGTACTCTAATTCTTATGCATACTCGAATTCATGTGTGTACTCGAACTCCACATACTCGAAGAGTGGGGTTTCGAGTACTATTTTTGTGCATGATTTCGTCTACACATCTTTCGGTCATAAAACATTTCAGAAATTTATCTAAGACCATGGGAAACTAGTTATAGGTTTCCATAGGTTGTTACCAACACACTGGAACCTCAAAGTTCCGAACTTTACGCATAAAGGTGTGAGCTTTATGCATAAGTTCACTTTTGACTAACAATCCTAACTTTTGTATAAAAATCCTAACTTTTATACATAAACCACTTACTTGTAGTTAGATGATCACTCCTGTAGATTTTCGTGCGTTCCTTCTTTTCCCTGAGCGATTTATAGCCGATCTTTGATGTTCTTGAGCTCCAACTTCAAGTACTCGAGAGAAACTGTGCCTTCAACCAAAGGTATGCACATTTCCCGAGGCACTCATATTTATAGGGGGTGTACCCGAACTTGGTGTTCTCGAATTGGACTGTACTCGAAATCTTGTGTACACGAAAACTGGTGTACTCGAAATCTCACTAATTTCGAGTACACGATCTTTAGGCTTCACTTTGGTTATTTTTCGTCTATTTTCCTACAAGTTACTTATTCGTTACACGTACGTAGAATTCAAATAACTTGTATTAGAAAAATTGGGGTGTTACAAGTCTCCCCTCCTTACAATAGGTTTCGTCCCGAAACCTGCCTCGTTACACATCGAACAGATGAGGATACAACCTCCTCATCTCTTCTTCCGTTTCCCATGTAGTGTCCGAACCCTTTCGGTGCTTCCATTGAACCTTGACTTGACGAACCGTTTTATTCCGTAGCTGCTTTTCCTTCGTATCCACAATGGCGACTGGTTCTTCAATGTAATTCAGATGGTCATCTACCTCGATGTCATCCAAAGGAATATGGGCTTGCTCGTCTGCCAGACAATTCCTAAGATATGACACGTGGAAGGTAGGATGAATCCCATTCAGCTCCTCTGGTAGGTCCAGTCGATACGCGACTTTCCCTACCCTTGCCCTTATCTGAAACGGTCCGATGTACCTTGGACTCAACTTGCTCGCCTTCTGAATCGAATGATTCCTTTCCATGGTGATACTTTCAGCAACACTCGATCGCCAACATCAAACTCGATCGGTCTTTGGCGCTTGTCAGCGTAAGACTTTTGGCGATCTTGTGCAGCTTTCATACGTGCTTTGATCACCCGTAACTTTTCTGCCATATCAATTACTGCGGCTTTATTTCCCATCTCTTTCTGTGCAACTTCACCCCAGCATACCGGGGTTCTACATCATCTTCCGTACAACGCCTCGTATGGGGGCATTCCGATACTAGAGTGATAGCTGTTATTGTACGAAAACTCCACCAATGGCAAGTGGTCATCCCAGCTTCCTCCAAAATCGATGATGCACGCCCTCAGCGTATCCTCCAACGTTTGAATAGTCCTTTCCGACTGTCCATCCATTTGAGGGTGATAGGCGGTACTGATGTTCAGTCTCGTTCCCATAGCATCGTGAAACTGCTTCCAGAATCTGGAAGTAAACCTCGTATCCCGATCTGACACAATGGAGACAGGAACTCCATGTCGAGTCACAATCTCTTTTATGAACAATTCGGACAACCTTTCGGACGTATACTTTTCCCTGATGGGAAGAAAGTGTGCACTCTTCATCAGTCGGTCCACAATCACCCAAATGGTATCGTGTCGTTTAGCTGTTCTCGGTAGCTTGGTGATGAAATCCATGGTGATGTGTTCCCATTTCCATTCCGGTACCTCAAGAGGTTGCACATATCCGTAGGGTTTCTGATGCTCAGCCTTCACTTGCGCACAAGTAAGGCACCTATTCACGTACTGCATCACGTTAAACTTCATACCTGGCCACAAATAATCCTTTCGAAGATCATGATACATCTTCGTAGCACCGGGATGCACCGAATAACGTGATTTGTGGGCTTCATCTGAAATCCTTGACCGAATGTCCCCATTTCTGGGTACCCACATTCGACCGAATGGTATCTTTATCCCGTGGTCATTGTCTTCCAAGTTCTTGACTTGTCCGAAGACACGTTCAAAACCCACATTCTCTTCTTTCAATCCCTCCTGTTGCGCCTGCTTGAGCTCGTTCAGAAAGTCTGGTGTTGTCACCAAACTAAACGATTTGACTCATATGGCAGGATGATCCGTCTTGCGACTCAGGGCATCCGCCACCACATTGGCCTTTCCCGGGTGATATAGAATATCACAATCATAATCCTTTAGCAGCTCGAGCCATTGTCTCTGCCTCATGTTCAAATCCTTTTGCTCAAAGAAGTACTTCAAGCTCTTGTGGTCGGTATAGATGGTACTCCTTACTCCACACAGATAGTGCCTCCATATTTTCAATGCGAACACCATTGCTGCGAGTTCAAGATCGTGGGTCGGGTAGTTAGCCTCATGAATCTTTAGCTAGCGCGAAGCATAAGCTATCACCCTTCCCCTTTGCATCAGTACGCATCCCAACCCTTGTCATGACGCATCGGCATACACAACAAGATCATCATTTCCATCCGGCAGTGTAGAACAGGAGCTTGGGTAAGTTTCTCCTTTAGCACTGAAAACACTTGTTCTTGGTTCGGGCCCCATTCGTACTTTACATGTTTCCTCGTGAGTTTTGTCAACGGCGTCGCTAGCTTGGAGAAGTCTTGAATAAATCTCCGACAGTAACCGGCCAAGCCAAGAAAACTGTGTACTTCCGTAAGTGACTTCGGAGGACTCCATTTCATAATCGTTTCCACTTTAGCTGGATCTACCATAATGCCTTCTGGGTTCACCACGTGACCCAGAAACTGTACCTCTCGTAACCAGAAAGCGCATTTGGAGAACTTGGCATAAAGTTTCTCTTTCCTTAGGATCTCCAATACCTCACGTATGTGGCCAGCATGGTCTCCTTCGTTCTTTGAATAAATCAAAATATCATCAATAAACACTATCACCGATCGGTCCAGCATCGGTCGACATAGTCTGTTCATCAAATCCATAAATGTTGCGGGAGCATTCGTCAATCCAAACGACATGACGAGAAACTCGTAATGTCCATAACGCGTACGGAAAGCAGTCTTTGGAATATCCTGCTCTCGAACTTTCAACTGATGGTAACCGGATCGGAGATCTATCTTTGAGAACGAGCTTGCCCTTTGCAATTGATCGAACAAGTCATCAATCCTAGGTAGAGGATACCTGTTCTTTACGGTCAACTTATTCAGTTCCCTGTAATCGATACACATACACATACTTCCATCTTTCTTTTTAACGAACAGCACCGGTGCTCCCCACAGGGAGACACTTGGTCGTATAAAACCTTTATCGAGGAGTTCTTGTAGCTGGGTCATCATTTCCTTCATCTCAGTTGGAGCTAGACGGTAAGGTGTTTTGGCAACGGGTTGTGCCCCTAGCACTAAGTCGATCTGGAACTCAATTTCCCACTCAGGTGGTAATCCAGGCAATTCCTCAGGGTATACATCGGGGAAGTTACGCACCACAGGAACATCATCAATCGTCCTCGTATCATTACGTTCCTCAATCACATAGGCCAAGTAGGAACCACACCCCCGCCTCATCATATCATCAGCCTTGATCATCGAAATGATTTTTGACGCATACATCGTTCTATCACCATAAACTGTTACAGAACTCCCATCCATCGCATGTAAACATATCATCTTTCGTCGACATACAATATTAGCCTCATATTTGGCTAACCAGTCCATACCCAAAACTACATCGAAGCCTCCTAAGGTTATCAGAAACAATCAGACCAGGAACTCATGACCTTCTATCTCAACATAACAATCCTCTATAGCCTCAGTCACCCTGGTCATCTTACCAATAGCCGTCTCTACATCAAATACCCGATCTATCTTCTTAACCTTCCCAGATAACCCATCACAAAAAGTAGAAGACACGAAACTCATACTGACACCATAATCAAACAATACAGAAGCAGGAATATTGTTGATAGAAAAGGTACCTGTGACCACGTCCGGGTCCACGACAGCATCATCCTTTGTCATCGTGAAGGCTCGTGCTTTAGCCTTCTGCTTCTCCTTTCCTTTCTCCTCCTTTTTACCCATGCCCGAAGCATCGGCCCGTGGTTGTCTACAATCCTTGGACAGATGTCCAAGCCCGTTGCAATTGTAGCATCTGGTGGCACTCGGACAATTGCTGGAAAAATGTCCCGTCTTTCCGCACCGAAAACATAAGTTAGTTGTAACACCCCGACCGACGGCGGAATCATCGGGATGCCACGAGGGATGTGTAGATTGTTCACAAGCTCATGGGCATCTAAATCATATCATCATATATCATTTAATCAACCACAATAATTACACAAAAATCATGTTTATCATGAATCAAGTATGTCAAGTACACAAAAGATTTAGTTAAACTAACTAAACTCTAATCGCCAGAAATTTAGTTAATTAACTAAGTCCAAGATCCTATATGATGATGATGTCCAAAATAGAAGAGATCCTCTCTTCATTCCTACTTGTCTCCATCACCTGAAACATGTAAGAAAACAAGTGTCAACTACAAAAGTAGTTGCTGAGTAATCATAAGTTTTCATTTTTAAAAACGATTTAGTAAAATGAGTTTGAAAGTTTATACTTAAAATGGTTTTGTAAAATGTTTTATTAAAAACGAGTATGAAACTTATGATCTTCTTGAGAAAATCCATATGAATACCTGTATGAGATAATCCAACACACATCCATCAATTCAACAGCCAAACACATACACAATCACATAATCACATAACCAAATCAATCATAGCCAATCACAAATAATCATAATCAAATATAAGCAATCAATCCACAACAAATCAACCAAACTCAATCAATCATATTCTCAATCAATGTTCGTGACTATACATGATTCCTTATGTATTTAACATAAGTTAGATACATGAATCATGGAGTGGTCGCTAACCACGTGACAATACATGAAGTCAAAGCAATTAACCGAAGTCAAAAGCAATACTTCACGGATGTGGAAACCCTCCACGTGACAATACATGAAGTCAAAACAAATAACCGAAGCTAAAAGTAATGATTTCACGGAGTATGAGACAATACATGTAATCTTTGTTATTCACCGAAGTCAATAACAATGTTTACACGGATTTATATTAATCAGTGATAATCCATAATAATGATAATTCATAATAGTGAATATCATAATGATAAACAGGTATTATCCTTGTGTTATCAAAATAATATTTAAACCGGTATACATGTTTCACCTCCGAGTTTTAAAACCAAAAACAGTTTAAAGAAAGGGAGGTTATGAGAACTCACCTGAAGTCCTTAGGATTGTGTTCTCGTATTATGCGCGCTCGCGTATTAACTCAAATCAACTCAACAACACAATTAACCTGTAATTAGTATGATATTTGTGTTTATAGTATTAGTATTCTCATCCCTTTATTAGTCCTTAAATGTTTACTTTTGATTATCAACATCGTTTTAACCTTGTTTCATATGTTCTAAGTTAAGTTGTACACTTGAAACATTAAGATGATTATCATAAGAAAATCATCCAAACTTGTCAGTTTAAGTTATAAACAACAATCCTTGATAAGTGATCAACACAAAACATATTTTAAACTTATAAGTTTTCAACTATAATTTAAGAATGTTTAGTCGAAAGCTTGCATGAATGATCCCCGTTTGTTAACAAAAGTTATTTTCTTTATTCATCATCATCTTTAAAGATACTCATGCACGACTTGAATACATTCACCACCATTTCTCAAGTTATCAAATCGAAATTCAAGTTTAAATAATTTGTAAATGAATTTATCCTCATGATATATTCTTATTAATTTAAGACTCATAATCTTTTAAACTTATATTGGTTAAATAGTACAAGGTGGTGGCCTTAAATCTCATGCATGCATGGTTCGGCCCCCCCATTGTGAAATGGCAGCGAACCTATTAGGGTTTTGCCCCAAGGTTCGGCCTCCATTGTGTAAGGTTCGTTGTCCCTAGGGTTCGCCACCCTAGGGTTCGGCTCCAAAGAATAGAAGAGAGTTCGGCTCCTAGAACAGCCTAGGTTCGACTAAGGGTTCGTCCCTTGAAGGTTCGGCCCATGCAGGACGTGTGAGGGTTCGTCTGGCTCAAAGACAACTCAACTGAAGCTAGGGTTCGCTGCATGGAGTATGTCCAGGGTTCGTGGCCAGTATGCAGGGTTCGTTGCAGGTTGCCCCAGGTTCGCTGCAGGCTTTAGCGGGAAAAGGGTTCGGCCAGGACCTGATACTCCACAGGTTCGGCCCTTGTATTCACGAACCAACAGCCCCAAGCTGTTCATCCCTGCATCGATCCAACTAGAAACCTGTTCCTAGGGTTTTCACACGCTCTACAACGTTTAACTAGGTGATTCTTAATGTTTAATTCGGTTAAAGTATCAACAAATTATATAATTCGAAATGTACAACAAAACCGTGAATAAAAGCAACGATTTACCTCAAAATCGCGAACAAACTCTAGATCCTCTTGTACTTTATCGTTCTCCTAGAGCTTGTGGTCGTTTAGGGCCAAGAATCGCGTGATTTCATCAAGAAACGAGCTCGCAATCGTAGAGAGAAGATGGAGGTAATGAGGGTGACGAAAATGTGTAGGTTAGAGAGAGAAAGGACTTGTGAATTATGAGGTAGAAGATGAAGTCTTCTACTTTATTACACCACGTATTTCCCCCGTGTGTTCGATCTCGTTTTCACCGCGTATAATAATATTATAAATGTCCGGTTTTTTTAACGTAAAACATATTTAACACGTAAAACATTTAAATAAATAGGTTTCGTTTTAAATAAAATGATTTTAAATAAAATTGCTTCGTAAAATGATTCCGTCTGATTATCGTTAAATCAATTAATTAATAATTAATTTTATTCGAAACAATTTAAGTTGTGATTCCTAATAAACGTTTTAAGATTCCGTTTATTAGATTAATATCGTTTGATAATATTTAATTATCTCGTCGAAACGCGTTACTCGCGTACGTATTCGTAAAGATCGTCACCTTTGCGAATCCGATGCTCGTACCGTATTTCGATTTGAATTACTATTTATGAATATCATTTCAGTATATTATTCTTAATAATTATATTCGTGTGAATCGTCACCCACGCGAATACATTATTAAGTTAATATTTCTGAATCAATACTCGCGTTTAAATAATGACCGTAACCTCACATCGCGTATTTATTATTCCCATTATCTAATACATTAATATTATCATATCCCAAACCAAAATCCCACTAAACCCTAGTCACTGACACATCCATGATAGACCGAAATATGCATATGTATAGGGCATATGTAAGGGTCAGTCGCAACTGCCCTAGCCACCGTCCCACCGCTATTTCGATAAACCATGACCATGGGTCCTTGACTACGTTTAGTAACCAGACTCAGCCAAACTTCCAATTCCATCTCAATCCATTCTCAGACCAATAATCCATCATTATCAGTGATAAGTAACCGCGATAAACCCTACGGGTCTGTTTAATTGAATTACAACTAAACTTCCCTTGGTTTACGCGTATAATAAATTATAATCATGTATACCAGTAACAGTGATAATATCAGTAATGTCAATCAATAATTTCATAATCATTCATAATAAATAAATCTCCAGTCGTACAGTACAATCGTACGGATGTATGGACGTACGGACAACTGAAAGTACAGTGATGTTACATTAGTGCCCACCAAGCACTATCCAGTGTGGGTTTTACCACATTTGTTGCATCGGTTGCATCCTCATGCTTCACCTTCTTGCTTGAAAACTTTCTTTGGTCTGTTCGACCCCTCATAGTCCTGGAAGACTCTTTCACTTTTTCTTCTTCTTTGGCTGGTTCAGCAGACATAACGTCATCCCAAACTATCCCACTGAGTTCAACCGTGGAGTCGAAGGTCTTGGGAGCATTGGCCTTGACATGAATTCTGACCTTTGGAGGCAAACCCTCCATGTACAACTTCACCCTCCTTTCCTCAGTAGCAACTAGATGAGGCACAAGCCTCGCCATCTCATTAAACCGCGAAGTGTACTGCCTGTGATTCAGGCTTCCAGCTTTCAGCACCAGAAACTCTCTTTCAACTTTATTCAATTCGTTCTTGGGACAGAACTGTTTAGCGACCAGTTCCTTGAGATCGTCCCAAGTCATCTTCTCCATATCAGCTGCAGACTTGGACTGTTTAATGGTGTTCCACCAGTGTAGTGCCTCCTCGACAAAGGAGTGAGCTGCAAACTTGACAACTTGATTAATTCGGCACTCATTGATGGAGATAACAGCCCCCATCGCAGAAATCTAGTGGCAGGTGGCCACAGCATCCTTCTTTCCATCAAAGGTCGATGGGTTACATCCCTTGAAGGACTTGTAGTCACAGCCCTTCAGTTTCCCAGTCATAGAGTCGTCGCTCTTAGTCTCGATGATCACCACATCATATTCTTTGGTACTCTCCTTAGTCCCCTCAGAATTGTCTTTCAGAGCATCCTTCAGTGCCTTAGCAATCAAGGCTGGTAGCTTCTCATCCATGATCTTGTAGCCCTCATCAGAAATAGCCTTCACCACAATAGGTTCAAGAGTGAACTCTTCTTCTTTCTCTGGTTGCTCGTTGTGCTCGTGGTCGTCCTCATTGATGGGTTCTTCATCCTCGATACGTGGTTCTTCAGGTTCCTGTGGTTGCTTACGTGGTCTACCCTTTTGTCCAGCCATCTAAAATTTCTACATAATGCAACAATTGATGAGTTAGTACAAGAATTAGTTTAGCACGGAATAAGCTTTGTAAATCGTTAATGACGTTGATCAGGTGTTATTAACCATTTACCCAACTCATAGACTCTAAACGTTTCCCATCCCATCTCCTCAATGTGCATGACACTAACTACCTATCTAACCTTAGATCTACGTCTTAACTCGTACATAAATTTTCAGCTCGTGGCATCCGTTCATCCGTGGTTGGCAATCCGCATCCTTTAATCCCATTCTCAGTTTAAGTCTTAGCATTTGGGATGCTAAGATCTCTCAAACTACGGCTCTGATACCAACTTGTGAGGCCCCGAAACCGAGCACCTCGCAGAGGTTGGTTTTCATCATAACACATAGCTCTTAAACTAAAAACTTTCATAATCATGCAGCGGAAATGTAAACAAATTTGATAAACAGAATTCAATAACGCGTCTGTATCAAAAACATATCGTATTGCCAAAACCAACGGATCGTCTGACTTGATGCCCGAGCTCCATGCCTTCTCTTATCATACCTTCAACCTGACATACATGCTAAATCAAGTCAGCTTACGCTGGTGAGTTCCAGTTTCATAAAACAACATTAAACATACTTAACATAAACATCATTTCATGCACATAGTCCATAACCTTAACACATAGCATCCTTAACATCGTCATCATACGTTCCACTGTCACCATACGAACAGTGGGCTTATGCCGGCACAAGGCTTCATACCCAGTTATAGTCGTGGTTGACTATCATACCCAGTTATAGTCATGGTTGACTGTCATACCCAGTTATAGTCGTGGTTGAGTGTCATACCCACTTATAGTCGTGGTTGACTGTCATACCCAGTTATAGTCGTGGTTGACTGTCATACCCAGTTATAGTCGTGGTTGACTGTCATACCCAGTTATAGTCGTGGTTGACTATCATTCGTACATTTTCCTCTAACACGTATAGGAACATCATTCGTTCATCGTACATGACATACTAGCATCATATCATCATTCATCGTATTCATCGTAACATTATAACATTTCATGCTAGTATCTTATCATCATATCATCATCAATTTGTCCTAATATCATAGGACTCATCACATTATGTCATGCCTAGTATCATTTCATCATATCATCATAACCCACTAGCAATGAATACATATCATACTATCATCATATCATCAGATCATACATTCTGGCATTCATAAACTTTTCATACTAGCCTCTTATCATCATAGCATTATGCCCTAACAACAAAGGCACATAACATATCATAACATTTTATCGCATGCTAGCATCATTAACATCATATCATATACACATCCTAGCACTTTAGGACATCATCATGGCATCTACTAACTATTGTCATAGTTATCATCATATTGCATGTCATCATACAGTCTTCATCATATTATGTCTTCATGACTTGTTCATCATAAGTTCATCCTACTTAGCATATTACATGCACAATTCGTCATACATAAAGCATACATAATCATGGCATAACATGCATCATCATAACATAAACACATAACATTTTCACATAATAGTAAGCATGTATGCCAGCCCAAAACATTTAGTGTGAAACAGGGCATCTAGAACTCACCTGATAGTAGTGTTCCTGTTTTCCTTAGCCGAACTTCTTAGCTAGGCCTTAAGAATCTACATCAGTATATCGTCTCATCACATACCATTCTTAGAATTAGGATATATCCTAAGTCCTCATAGTCAACTAGTCCCCATTATAAGCTCAAGTTCCCGTATTCGAAACACTTAAGGTTCATTAAGCATCCCATACTCAAAACCCATGTACACGAATTCCTTGAGTGCTCGAAATACTAGTGTACACGAAATATCCACATACTCGAACTCCTGAGTACTCGAATTCTTATGCATACTCGAATTCATGTGTGTACTCGAACTCCACATACTCGAAGAGTGGGGTTTCGAGTACTATTTTTGTGCATGATTTCGTCTACACATCTTTCGGTCATAAAACATTTCAGAAATTTATCTAAGACCATGGGAAACTACATTTCAGAAATTTATCATAAGACCATGGGAACTAGTTATAGGTTTCCATAGGTTGTTACCAACACACTGAACTTGGTGTTCTCGAATTGGATTGTTCTCGAAATCTTGTGTACACGAAAACTGGCGTACTCGAAATCTCACTAATTTCGAGTACACGATCTTTTGGCTTCACTTTGGTTTTTTTTCGTCTATTTTCCTACAAGTTACTTATTCGTTACACGTACGTAGAATTCAAATAACTTGTATTAGAAAAATTGGGGTGTTACAATCTAGTTTCTGTGGTGTCCAACCTGCAGCTGGAGCACGTGTTAGTGTTCGCGGTTTCTAGCATATGGACCATACAAGTACTACCGGGGCTTGACGAATCAAGTTAATGATATTGCATAAGAATAATTTTATAATGTTGAGTTGTCAAAAGTGTACATGATCTACCTCGCGGTTTTAGCAAAAAGAAAGAAAGAAAAGGGGTTATAACTCTCATCTGAATTGATGCAAATCAGTAAACTGTGGGCAAAAGTTGTAGTGTTATGTGGGTTCCAAATCTGTAATTGGTTAGCGTTTTGGAGAGTTTTTTGTGTTTAGTTTCAATTTGATATGATTATCCGTTGGTTTATATTGTTAAAATCATTGATTGTGATCATTTATCGAGTTTCCATACCAATTGTACTGAAAATTGGTAGAATTTTGACTTTCGTATCAAAACTAGAGTCTTAATCAGCTTCTAGCTTAAATCGAGTCACCAAATTATGAACGGATCGCAAAATCGAGTTCTCAACGTGAATCGATCAAGAATAGGCCTATCATATCGAAATTAGATCGTTGTATTACGAAACGGATAGCGAAACTGAGTCTAGAACTCGAAACAGACAAATTTAGGTGGTGGCCAGATGATTCGCCGAAATATTCCCTTTTGCCGAAAAATTCGTCGGAGAAACCGAAATCTGGCAGGCAGTAGTGGCCAGCGACGGCGGTCAAGTGGCCGATAGAAACGGGCGGTTGGTTAGTGTGCGATCTCGGCAACATCAAGCATGATCACGGCAACAACCAAGACACAGGCCACCTGGTGCCATGGCCTGGGCCGCAAGGGCCATTCAGCGTGCCATAAGTTGTTTTTGCGTGCCAAAACCGATTTTTTAATACTTTTACCGAGCCAAAATCTCCATATATCTAGAGTTTGGTGAAGAAAAATCTCGATTTTAACAACTTTTAAAAATCTGGTTTTGGACAATTTTGCCCTTTTCATGGGTTTTCAAGATCTGATGGTTTCCAAACCTCAACCAAAGCTTAGTAACTCCTTTTTAAGCTATTTGAAGCTATTAGAATCAAAAATTGAGGTTAGAACTTACTTGATTGGAGATCTACCTGAAAAAACCCTCCAAAACCACACTTTTGGAAGATGATTTCTTGTTCCACTTGATTTTGGACTTCATCACTAGTTGGGATTGCTTAGAAATGATACTTGGAATATGTTTGGAGTTCCATAAGTGAATAAGAAAGGCTCTGGTCAAATTTGAGTGTAAAGATGCCAAAATGTTGACTTGGAAAGTCAACAATAGGATTTTATACTTGAATGAATTCTTCTCAAAGTTTAATCAGATATTTTTCACTAAAATATCTCCAAACCAGATTATAGAAGTCTAGGTGTGAAAGGGTTTTAGGTTTTTAGGAGTTTGCAATTTTTTGCGATCGTTTGTTCGGCTTTTTGTCGCGTATTTTTGGGAATTGCTACATTTGATCAACCACCGTTGTTATACTTTTAATTACATCCCATTAGGAATATAATACGATTAGGAAGTTTGGGTTGTCAACAATTAGTCAATTACGCATACCAAATTGCTTTTTCGTAAATCTTCATGATTTAACTTATCAAACCTATGGATTCCTTAATTGAGCTATGTTGTTGATATATTTGTGTTAATTTGTTTTTATAAGTTATATTAGTTTGGTTTTAAACTTTTGATTTGGTTTTGGTTAATGAATCCTCATGGTTTTGACATTCTCATCGCGATCCCATGTAATTCGTCAATTTTGCGTAATGTCTTTTGGAATTTATCCTTTTTGTAATTTCCTTGCATACTGTCGCACCCCGACCTTCCCAGCCTTCCGAGGGTGCGACGCGACTCGCCATTCACAGTCTGTGCAGGATCGCAGTCTCCGGTTACAATTGCGAGACATACAAGTCTGGTTGCATACGTACATCCAATAACTTGGATAAAACAGTTTGTAAAATCAGAGTAGCGGAAGCTAAGTTAAAATAGTTTTCAAAACATTAAATATAACAGTTGCGGAGGCGATTTAAGTTATTTAGCATTACATAACAAAATAGAATGATAAAAGTTTTCAAAAGCCTAAAGCACTAAACATATGCATGAGACTCCATCCTAGCATCCTAGTCCTTGTGTACGTGCCTTAGTTACCTGATAAAACATGCGAGTAAAATGCTAACACAACAGCTGGTGAGAGCACATGGTTTGTATCAGCAGTAAATAATAAATGTTTAAAGTAAATGTTGCAGGATTACATATCATTTCAATGCAATGTCCATCACACAAGACAATGGCAAATGTGTTTGGTCAATTTTGTTATGTTCTGAATCTCAGTCGGGATGTCCTCCTAGGCGTGCAACAGAGGGGTTTGTCAGACCCTAATAGTACTATTCAAGAATATCACACTACGCGCCCCGTGCTACTAACGGTCCGAGGTGTTTGTGAGGACTTTAGTTGTGATGTGTGCCACACATAAACATATAGTGGATAAAGCATGTCCATATGTATCGAAAATATGTTTTTTTTCAAAAACATTTTATAATGGTTTTCTTCCCCAAAGGTAGAAAATATAAAAAGAGGTCGTGAACTCACGAGGTAGAACAATTCTGGTTTGTGTGTGTTCACGACTTGCGAATGCTAGCACCTGCTAGTAATCACCTATAATCATATAGGTCGTGAGTATGTGTTTTATGGTGTGTTGTATCCCATACAACTCCAAGTGTCGGTGCGCTCAACCGAGTGTTTGTGTGTTAACTTGTGTTGACTTGACGAATCGTTGGTAACACGTTTGTTTAGTTCGTTTGTGTGTCATATAAATCTTAAACACAAGGTAGGACTTTATCATGCATCCTACAATTCTAGTTGTAAGTTACGTATGAAATCCTAAAAGTTTCCATTTCTGGAAAGTTACCATTTTTGAAATTTTCTATTTTAGGAAACTTTTCATATTTAGAAAGTTTTTATTTTTGGAAAGTTTAGTGATGAAAGTTCTAAATATGTTTATAAATCAATATTAAACATATTTCAATAATCTAAAACTATCAAATCATGACCAATCATTAAAGTCGCTCTTTTGGTGTTCAAAAGTTTCTAAAAATAGTAAGTTTCTATAAAATCATGTTTTTCACAAATCCAACTACCCAAATGTGTTTCTAATCACTTCAATACTTATTTGATATCATCTAGACACATCTAATCATTTTTAGATGATCCTTAATCTACAAAATACATCATAAAAGTTTCCTTTTATGGCAAGTATTACAAAATTATCATTAAATCAATCAAGACCCAATCCTAGTTGATTTCTATCTTGCTTGTTGATGGCTTCCAAAACCTTCCTTGAGCTCCAATGTCTCCAAATCACCAAGGGATGGCTTCAAGGATGTTTACAGGAGGTCTGGGGGTTGATTTCAATGGGTTTTAATCGAGAAAAAAATGTGGGAACTCGGAGAAAATGTAAGGGAACCGAGTGAAAAGAGAATGGTGTTGCTTTTAAAATATTTTTGAGTTCTGGGACTCGTCGCGTACTGCCAAGGCCGATAGTGCATGGCCTTGGCGTACCACAAACAATAAAATAATCAGGTTTTCTCCCAAAACACGCTGCGTACCGCCAAGGCTCTTGTTGCATGGCCTTGATGTACATCCAAGGAATTCGGGATTCAAAATCCCGCTTAAGCTTAGCGTACAGTGAAGCTTTTCGCTGAGGGGTCTTCGCGTGCCCCGAAGACTTCAAATTTTAGATTTTTCGATATCATTGATTCGATTTCGTTTACGTTTGATTAGTAATGTCTATCCTAAAAGTCTAGTTCATGCTTAGCACCTAAGCACATAATGACACATAGGACTTTTTGATTATTGTCTGTTCACCAACGTTCGTGTGACTCGTGTGTGTTTCGATAATTCCCTGAATTATCGGTGATCGTTTGTGTTTATGATTTACGAAATGTTTACACACTTGATTAAACATAATCAATGTGTAATGCACAATTCAATAATTCCTTGAATCATTGTTTTGCGATTGTGTTTGTCTTTTCCACACTTAATTTCCAAAATCAATGTGCAATGTACGATTTGATTGTTCCTCGAACTATCGTTTTTGCAGTTGTTTGTGTTTAACTCATTTAATTAACCCTAATTAAATGAAATGCAAGAAGTATGAATGTGAAATATAGAATTGTAAAGGTTGCAATTTACCTGAACTTGTCGGGTGTCACATCATCCCCTTGTTGAATAAAATTTCATCCCGAAATTTGATTGTTGTCAGTAGTGTTTGAGAATGAAAAATTTTTGGTTGTCACATCATCCCCTTGCTGAAAGTAAATTTCATCCTGAAATTTTTCTATTGTTGGTGTTTGACGTTGTCTGTTTTAACAAGTGGGGATATTTGCGCATCATCTGGTCTTCACGTTCCCACGTGAATTCTGGTCCGCGTTTCGAGTTCCATCGGACTCTGAAAATTGGAATCCGACTTTTTGTTTGAGTTGTTAGACCTCATGATCCTTGATTTCTTCTTGTTCTTCCACGAACTGTAGTTGTTCATCCACCTGGATCTCATCCAGTGAAATCACAAGTTTCTCATCAGATAAACACTTCTTCAAGTTCGAGACATGAAATACGTTGTGAACTCCATCGATTTCAGCTGGTAGGTTGAGTTGGTATGCCACTGGACCAATCCTCTTCAGGATCTCGAATGGTCCAATATACTGTGGGTTTAGTTTGCCCCGTTTACCAAAACGAATGATGCCTTTCCAGGGTGAAACTTTCAGAAGGACTCTATCTCCTACCTGAAATTCCAAAGGCTTTCCGCGCTTATCGGCATAGCTCTTTTGACGATTACGAGCTGTTGCCATACGGTTTCTGATTTGCATGATTTTCTCCGTTGTTTCATGTACAAGTTCCGCTTCAGTGAGCTGACTGTCGGCCACTTCCTCCTAGCGAATGGGTGATCGGCACTTCCTGCCATAGAGTGCTTCAAAAGGGGTGGCCTTAATGCTCGTGTGGTAGCTGTTGTTATGGGAGAACTCTACCAACGGTAGGTGAGTTTCACAGCTATTGTCAAAGTCTCCTACGCACGCTCGTAGCATATTTTCGAGAGTTTGTATTGTGCGTTCGCTCTGGCCATCGGTTTGTGGGTGGTACGCCGTACTCATATCCAACAGTGTACCAACAGACTTTTGTAAAGACTTCCAGAAGTTCGATGTGAACCTAGCGTCTCAATCCGAAATGATGGAGATTGGCACTCCATGTTGTGAGACTACTTCTTTGACATAGATTATGTCTAACTTTTCCATTTTGTCATTTTCCTTGATTGCAAGGAAATGCGCTGACTTTGTTAGTCGATCCACAATTACCCAGATAGTGTCACATCCACTAGGATTACGGGGTAATTGGTAATGAAATCCATTGAGATTTGTTACCACTTCCACATGGGGATCTCTGACACAAGAAGCATTTGCTCACATAAGTGGCGATGTCGGCTTTCATGTTTGGTCACCAATAAAGGACCTTTAGATCATGATACATCTTATTTGATCCAGGATGAATGAAATACCAAGACTTATGAGCCTCATCCATCATAACGTCTCATAAGCTCCCATGATGTGGAACCCAGACGTGTTCCCTGAAATATTGTAAGCCATCGGCTTTCAGTTCAAGTTGTTTCTCCATTCCCCTTAGTGATTCAGCCACTAGGTTTTCTTCCTTCAATGCTTCAACTTGGACACTACGTATCTGATCAGCGAGATTTGGATGAATGGTGAGTTGTAAAGCTCGTACCCTCTTAGGCTTCGAGGAATTCTTCTGGCTTAGGCATCGTCCACAACGTTGGCTTTCCCTGGGTGATACATGATAGCACACTCATAATCGTTCAGCAGTTCGAGACAGTGACGTTGTCGCATGTTCAGTTCCTTTTGATCGAATATGTGCTGGAGACTCTTATGATCAGTGTATATAGTACACTTCGTACCATACAAGTAGTGTCTCCTGATCTTGAGTGCAAATACCACAGCTCCAAGTTCCTGGTCGTGAATGGTGTAATTCTTCTCGTGGACTTTCAGTTGTCAAGAAGCATATGCGATCACCTTCTCTCGCTGCATTAGCACGCAACTGAGTCCTTGTATCGAGGCATCGCAATACACTACGAAATCGTCTGTTCCCTTTGGAAGGGATAAAATAGGGGCACTACAGGGCTTCTGCTTGAGAAGTTGGAATGCAGCTTCTTGTTTGTCAGTCTAGAGATATTTCTTGTCCTTGTGGGTGTGGGTTGTGAGTGATTGTGCTATCTTGGAAAATCCTTCAATGAAACGTCTATAATAGCCTGCAAAGCCTAGGAATTGTCGCACCTCAGTTGGGGTCTTTGGTGCTTCCCAGTTCTTGATTGCTTCTATCTTGGATTTATCCATGTGTATTCCTTGTTCATTAACAACATGTCCCAAAAATTGGACTTCTCGGATCTGGAAGTAACATTTTGAGAGTTTAGCGTACAACTTCTCCTTCTTTAAAATTTCAAGGACCAATTGAAGATGCTCTTTGTGTTCTTCTTGAGTTTTGGAGTAGATGAGTATATCATCAATGAAAACAATGATAAACTTGTCGAGGTATGGTTTGCACATTCTATTCATGAGGTCCATGAATATCGCTGGTGCATTTGTGAGACAAAACGACAAGACCAAAAACTCATAATGACCATACCGAGTATGAAAGGTCGTTTTAGGAATAGCTTCATCTTGCATTCTCAGCTGATGGTACCCCGATCACAAATCGATCTTAGAGTAGTAAGCTGATCCTTGCAGCTGATCGAACAGATCATCAATGCAAGGTAAGGAGTTACGGTTCTTGATTGTCACTTTGTTCAACTCACGGTAGTCGATGCACATACGAAACTTGCCATACTTATTCTTAATGAACACGATAGGAGCTCCCCATGGTGAGAATCTTGGTCTAATGAAACCCTTTCCAGTAGCTCTTGTAGGTGGTTGGACAGTTCCTGCATCTCCAAAGGTGCAAGTCGATAGGGTGCTCATGAGATGGGTGCTGCTCCTGGTGCGAGGTCTATGCGGAACTCCACTTGTCGTGGTGGTGGGAGTCCTGGTAGATCCTCTGGAAATACGTCGGGATAATCGCATACAACTGGAATTTCTTTTATTTTCTTCTCCTCTTCACTCTTGTCAATGATAAGTGCCAGTATGGTTGTGTATCACTTTCGTAGGCATTTGTGAGCTTTCATGCACAAGATGATGTTCATACGAGTGTCGTTCCTCTCTTTGTTGATGTTTAAGGTTTCCCCACTAGGAAGGGGTATACGTACAACTTTTTCGTGACAAACTATTTCAGCTTGGTTCTCAGACAACCAATTCATGCCTACTACGACATCAAAACTGCCTAGTGTAACTGGCATTATATCGATCTTAAACTTATGGTTTGCTATCTCTAAGGTGCATTCTTTCATAATGTGCTTAGTTACAATCACTTTACCATCTGCTAGCCCTACTGTGTATTCAACCTCTAAGGGTGTTGGGGTTATAGTAAGTATCTCACTAAAATCCTTAGATATAAAGCTTTTCTCAGCTCCAGAATCAAACAATACAGAAGCATAATGATCGTTTAGGAGATGCGTACCTGCTGCGAGGTTGGGGTCCCTTCTGGCCTCCTTCGCCCCGATCACAAAGGCTCGTCCCTTCAGACCATTATTGTTCCCATAGTTGTTTGGTTGGTTGTGGTTGTTGTTCTTTAAGTATGGGCAGTCTTTCTTGAAGTTCCCTGACTTTCCACATTCGAAGAAGCCCTTTGGTGCTTCGTGTTATTGCTGTTGTGGTTGTGGGGTTTTAGTCAGTAGTTCACCCCTGCAGTCTTTAGTTGCATGTCCGGTTTTCCCGCAGCGCTGGCATCGGAAGATGCCATATTGACCCTGTGCATGATGGAAGTCCCATTCGTTACACTTAGGGTGCTTGCATGTATAGGCTCCTTGTGTTTTCATGGTTAGGATAGGTGGTGTGTAACCTTGGGGTGACCCAACTTACGCTGATGCGGTGATGGTTGAAAACTGGATGGTTTGCTCAGGGTTTTATCGCATTTGCGTTTGTTATAAGTGGTTTTGGCTACTGCACCATGAGGTGGTAGAAGTCCTTGTGCAACAGCCGAATCAGTGAGCTTGTGGGCTAGTCGCACCGCTTGCTGAAAAGTGATGGGGTCAGTAGAAAGTACCATCCCCTGAATTTGAGGGGGGCAATCCCTCGATGTATTTCTCAATGTGCTTGTAAGCTGATGTAACCATCTCTAGGAACAAGTTTTCCAGCTCATATAATCGAGCAGTGTATGCCTTGATCTCGGAACCAACCATCTTGTAACACCAAAACTCTGTTTCAAGTTTCTGCACTTGACCGTGAGGACATTATTCGCGATTCATCATTCTTTTGAACTCTTCCCAAGGTAGGGCATTGGCTGCATCCAGCACTAAATTCTGCACGTTGGCATTCCACCAAGTGAGGGCTGCTCCCTCAAGAGTTCCGGCGGCGAATTTATCTCAATCCTCACTCCTGCGGTTGCTCATGGCAAAGAAAGACCCCGCCTTCTCAGTACAGCGTAGGAGACCAACGGATCCCTCAGTACCATTAATTAAGTGGGGTTTGCAGTCCATGAATGACTTGAATGTGCAGAGAGGTGGGTTAAGGATTGCTCCTGAGATATGCAAGGAAAAGAATTTAATTCAATATCCGGTAACACGTTGTAATTGGAATAAGTGGTCATTGTACAAGGTGAATGTGAAAATGAAGCTCGTCACCTTGATATGGGTGATTTTGGTTACGGGCAGTTTCTCGTGCAGCAAGTGCCTCCTCAACTCATTCATTGATGAGTGCTTTCAGTTCAGCTGCGATGAGGTTAATGTTTCTTTGTCCTCCCGCGTTTATGTGTCCTCCGCATCTTCTAGCCATGATCTTCATAGCGAGAATAAATGTTAGAGTTTTTCTAAGGACTAATGTAATGTGTGTGGTTGGTACGAAAAGGAAACATGTATTGATTTGCACAGACAAGGTTTTCAATAACAGACAATAGTTTATGATATATAATAAGTTGTGCTTGTTATAATTCATTTAATACTAAAGCATCAAGATCCCAAAAGATCCAATACAGAGACACAATCTGTCCCTGCTAGGTCTATGCTAAGTCAATCTAATGCATCGTCGATAGTGGAATCAGAATCAACATCTTCTACTGGTTCCTCTTCCTTAGTGTCAGGCTTCTCTGGGTCTGGAACGACGATCATGTCCTCTAGCTCTGTGAGTCTAAACTCAGAAATGGCAGCTCAGTTCTCTGCCGCCTGAAATAGTGCAATCAACAAGGTCATATCCCGATCCATCTTGTTGACTACATTACAGAATTATGCAAGTCGGGTATTTGTATATCTCAGCTCCTCTGCGAGACACTGAATCCGATCATCTGCCCATGCAATATCCTGAGTCATTCTGGCGATAACATCCGACTCGAGACACTGCCTCTTAGGCTCAGGTGGGTCAACTATGGGTGATGCGTTGTCTTGTGACTCCTCCACGGGGTCTTCCTAAGGATCCGCGTCAGGGTCCACTTCAGGATCCTTCTCAGAATCCTCCATGGGATCGTTTGTCTCACTCCCCTCAGATGGTAGGGGATGATCGTCAGGTGACTTTACCGGTAGAGGTGATGTGGGTAGTGCTGGAGCTATCGCTCCTCCTCATCGGATGCAAACAAATGTGGTGATGGTGGTCACGCCATATCTATAATGTGCGTAATAAGTATATGCACGATCATGTATACAAGTAGTTCAATACTAAGCACTATGTGTTGTGTGGAGACTAATGGTTATAGGCTAAGTTCACTAAATGCAAACCTAATTCGCTGTTTCCAAGGGCTCTGATACCAATCTGTCGCACCCGACCTTCCTGGCCTTCCAAGGGCGCGATACGACTGGCCATTCACAGTTTCTGCAGGATCGCAGTCTCCGGTCACAATTGCGAGACCTACATGTTTGGTTGCATACGTACATCCAATAACTTGGATAAAACAGTTTGTAAAATCATAGTAGCAGAAGCTAAGTTAAAATAGTTTTCAAAACATTAAATATAACAGTTGCGTAGGCGATTTAAGTTGTTTAGCATTAAATAACAAATCAGAATGATAAATGGTTTCAAAAGCCTAAAGCACTAAGCAGATGCATGAGACTCCATCCTAGTGTCCTAGTCCTTGTGTATGCTCCTTAGGTACCAGAGAAAACATGCGAGTAAAATGTCAAGACAACGGTTGGAGAGAGCACAGGTTTTGTATCAACAGTAAACAATAATTGTTAAATTCAATGTTGCAGTACTACATATCATTACAATGCAATGCCGATTGATAGCTAGTCAATACAGTAATATTATATGTGGGTTCGAAACCGAAGCTGACTGCATGTCTCCCGCCATGTCCATTACACAAGACAATGGCAAATGTGTTTGGTCAATTTTGCTCTGTTCTGACTCTAAATCAGGGTGGCCTCCCAGGAGTGCAACAGAGGGGTTTGTCAGACCCAAATAGTGCTATCTAATATTACCACGCTAGGCGCCCGCGCTACTAACGGTCCAAGGTGTGTTTGTGAGGACTTTAATTATGATATGCGCCACACATATACATATAGTGATAAAACATGTCCATATGTATCCAAAATATGTTTGTTGTTCAAAATCATTTTATAATGGTTTTCTCCCCCAAAGGTAGAAAATATAAAAAAGGGTCGTGAACTCACCAGGTAGAGCAATTCCGGTTTGTGTGTGTTCACGACTTGCGAATGCTAGCACCTGCTAGTAATCACCTATAATCATATAGGTCATGAGTATGTGCCGGTGTGCTCAACCGAGTGTTTGTGTATTGACTTGTGTTGAATTGATGAATCGTTGGTGACACCTTTGTTTAGTTCGTTTGTGTGTCATATAAATCTTAAACGCAAGGTAGGAATTTATCATGCATCCTACAATTCTAGTTATAAGTTACATATGAAATCCTAAAAGTTTCCATTTCTGGAAAGTTACCATTATTGAAAAGTTTCTATTTTTTGGAAAGTTTAGTTATGAAATTTGATTTCATTAAACCAATACTTCTAGCATATTTATAAAATGCATTTAATACCTAAAATATATCTTTTGTGCATAAATTACCATTTATGCCATTTTGCCCAAAATAAAGTTTCCTTAAATAGTAAGTATCCGTTTAAAAATCCGTTTCCACAAATCAAAGTTTCAAATATGTTTATAAGTCATTTTTATACGTATTTTAATAATCCAGAAACGTCAGATCATGACCAATTATCAAAGTCCGTCTTTTGGTTTTCAAAAGTTTCTAAAAATAGTAAGTTTCCATAAAATCATGTTTTTCACAAATCGAACTACTCAAATGTGTTTCTAAACACTTCAACACTCATTTGACATCATCTAGATACATCTAATCATGTCTAGATGATCCTTAATCTACAACATGCATCATAAAAGTTTCATTTTATGGCAAGTCTTGCAAAATCATTATCAAATCAATAAAGAACCAATCCTAGTTATTTCTATCTTCAATATCAGTTACAATACACCAAATAACATCAAAGAACATTACAAAATTCATGCAAGTGAGCATATGAAGTTGCATGTGACCATTAACACATGCATGTGGGTTTAGCCCTTGCATGTACGTTCTAACTACAAAGGAACCATAAAAACTACCTTAGAAGCTAGGATTCGAGCTGGACAGAGGTTGTGAGGCTATGAAATTGGCTGGAGATGACATTCTTGCTTTTTGATGGCTTCCAATACCTTCCTTGAGCTCCAATGTCTCCAAATCACCAAGGGATGGCTTCAAGGATGTTTCCAAGGGGTTTGGGGGTTGATTTCAGTGGGTTTTGATCGAGAGAAAATGTGGAAACTTGGAGAAAATGTAAGGGAACTGTGTCAAAAGAGAATGGGGATGCTTTTATAATATTTTTGAGTTCTGGGACTCGTCGCGTACCGCCAAGAATAAAATAGTCGGGTTCTCTCCCGAAACACGTCGCGTACCGCCAAGGCTCTTGTTGCATGGCCTTGACGTACCGCCAAGAAATTCGGGATTCAAAATCCCGCTTAAGCTAAGCATACCGCGAAGCTTTTCGCCGAGGGGTCTTCGCAAACCACGAAGGCTTCAAATTTCAGATTTTTCGATTTTGTTTACCTGTGATTTGTAACGTCTATCCTAAACATCTAGTTCATGCTTAGCACCTAAGGACATAATGACACATAGGACTGTTTTATTATTGTCTGCTCACCAACGTTCGTGGGACTCGTATGTGTTTCGATAATTCCCTGGATTACCGATGATCATTTGTATTTATGATTTGCAAAATGTTTACGCACTTGATTAAACATAATCAATGTATATTGCACAATTCAATAATCCTCGAATCATTGTTTTGCGATTGTGTTTGAATTTGCCACACTTAATTTCCAAAATCAATGTGCAATGTACGATTCGATAGTTATTCGAACTATAGTTTTGCAGTTGTTTGTGTTTAACTCATTTAGTTAACCCTAATTAAATGAATTCCAAAACATATGAGTGTGAAATACATAATTGTAAAGGTTGCAGTTAACCTGAAATTGCCTGGTGTCACACATACCTACATTCACATGTATATACATACTCATTCATAATTACATTAATGTAGTAATTAATTCTAGAATTTAGAAAATTATATCGCAAAAAAAAAGAATGAAATGTCATAACTGTCGCTCCCCCAAGTTTCGACCACCAAGGGCGCGACCGGGTTTGACACGGGATCGCAGCCTCCAATTACAGTAGTGAGACCTACATGTCTAGTTGCATACGTACATCCAATAACTTGGAAAAAACAGTTTTGTAAAATCAGAGTTACGGAAGTTTAATGTGTAAGTTTTCAAAACAGTTTTGAATTCATAAGTTGCGGAAGCGTTGTTAAAATAGTTTTCAATATAATATAAGTAATAGTGCGGAAGCGATTTAAGTTGTTTAGCAATACATAACAGAATAAACAGTAGATATTATCAAATGGCGTAAGACACTAAGTAGATGCATGAGACTCCAGCCTACCATATTAATCCTTGTGAGCGTGCCTTAGTTTCCTGAGAAAATATGCGAGAAAAATGTCAACACAAAGGTTGGTGAGAGCAAAGGTTTTGTATCAGCAGTAAACAATAAGTGTTTAGAGTAAATGATGCAGGACTACATACCATTGCAATGCAATACCGATTGATAGCTTGTCAATACAATTATATTATATGTGGGCTCGAAACCGAAGCTGACTGCATGCCTCCAGCCATGTCCATCACACAAGACAATGGCAAATGTGTTTGGTCAATTTTGCTTTGTTCCAACTCACAGTCAAGGTGGCCTCCTAGGTGTAACATCCTAGGAAATCCCACATAGTCCGTGAATAGGAGAGATTCCTGTCTCATAAGTAACGATCCGCCACTTACATCACCAACGCGTTTTTGGCTTAGCTGGCTGTGGAGCACATGAAACCTCCATAGTTAATGCTCGGGCTGCAGCAATCCAAGGATGAGTGACCTCCTGGGAAGTTTTCACCGTGGCAATCGAAGCCAAAACCGTGAGATCTTTGTGAGCAATGCGGAAAATATTGGTGGTAGACGGGGCTGGATGTTACAGAATTGTATCAGAGACACTCCTGTTCTATACGGGATGGTGGGACAAACCTCATCGAGGACGATGAGTCGCTAAGGGGGTGTACGTAACATCCTAAGCAATACCACATCGGCCGTGAATAGGAGAGATTCATGTCTCATAAGTAATGATCCGCCTCTTACATCACCAACGCGTTTTCGGCTTAGCTGGCTGTGGAGCATATGAAAACTCGACAGTTAAGCATGCTTGGGCTGCAGCAATCCAGGGATGATTGACCTCCCTGGAAAGTTTTCACCCGGGAAATCGAAGGCAAAACCGTGAGCTCTGAGTGAGCAAAGCGGACAAGATTGGTATTAGACGGGGCCGGATGTTACAATATGTGCCTCAACCATAATCATCAACACGTTTAATCCATGTTTTAGTGGAGAATAAATGGAAGATAAAATAGATTGAAAACTAGAGTCAAAAAACTACAAGGAGTCTTGAAGAATTTGTTGTACACATCGATTTGAATTATATACAATACTTTATATAAATTGGATTTTATACTTACATTATCATTAATTTAGTATACATGGTATTGTACTATTTCGTTTCCCATATATAAAGAGAGTATCATTAATATATTTTATTATTATTTTAATAAAAGTAACCCACCTCCTATAATCTTAAAACATATTTTGTGAAATTGATAAAAGAATTTTAAAACCTTACTACTAAAGATTTGGGGTTATCGAAGTTAAATATAATCCTTGTTGACTTGGTGAATTCAAAGATAATTTTTTGGATCCAATAACCTGAGGTTTAGTGAGAGATTAAATTGAGTAATGTGATTAAAGCCTAAGCAAAAAGATATTTATAGGAAACCTAACCTAGGTGATTGTAGATCCCAATATCTAGGTTCAATAGGACAACTAACTCATACATCTATGGTGGTCACTATGGGGGCATGGTCATACAATTAATGCATAAGCTAATATATATATATATATATATATATATATATATATATATATATATATATATATATTTATATATGCTGATATATATCCTCCTAAACTATAAAAGGGTGTTTAGATACATCCTATTTCATTCCTATAACAATCATTGACATTGTTGTATGAGGCTAAGCATAATATATGGTTAATGATATGTGTAAATCATGGTAACCAAAATGATTTTAATGATTTGTGGACAAATCACCTATGTTAGAGAGAAGTGGGTTCGCTTCGAATGGAATTATGGGCATAATTCTTAGAGCTCTTGCAAAAACAGGATAGTGTTCCATGACCATTATTATGACAACTAGTTCATAACCATAAGGAAACTGTGCGATAGAATTACGTGTACGAATAATAAGTATAGATACTTGCATGTATTTCTATATAATGTTATGGAACAATGTGACTGTTCAATTAACATATATGTTATGACAAACGTATAAGTACATACATCAAAAATGACAAAGGTTGCAAAAGACAAAACACCACAGTCGTGTCACAGATCCTTCGATAACTAGGATTAGACGACGGACAACGAAACAGATGAGCCAATGGAAACAAGTACAATGACACTGAAAACCATAAACGATTGGGAGAATATGAAAGTCAAACAACAAGCAGATAGCATGACGAGAATGTTAAACTAGAAGTATATTCGCGTGGGTGGCGATTCACATGAATATATATATATATATATATATATATATATATATATATATATATATATATATATATATATATATATATATATATGAGATTAAATTTCCAAGCAATATCTGGTAAATAGATAACCAAGTTAAAAGGCTAAAAAAGCATCATGTTCGTATGGATGATGACCTATACGAATACGCGCGTAAGTTGTGTTTTTAAAAAAAACATTTAAAATTTAATGTTTTCAAACTTTAAAAATAATGAAAATATATTTATAATATCTATTAGGAATTACAACCTAAATGTTATAAATATAACCATTTTACAAAGAATATGACAAGAGGTCATGTTTTCAAAATAATGCGTCATCGCAAAATTGAACGAATCCGAGCACGTGTAATAAGACATGGGCTATAAAAGCCCTAAAACCCTTCATTTAATTCCCACCAACAAGGAAAATTAACAATATCAAAGCCCCAAGATTTGGCCAAGTATCCATCGACATTGATAATGTCAATGGCCTCCCTAGAATCAAACAAGGGGTGATCGAACATATTGAGATCGGAGGCATGTATGTTTTGGTTAATGTTTATCAAACTTCATAATGTCAATGGTCTTACATAAGCTTAAATAACTATGGTTTGAACATACTAATATCATTAGTATGCTTAAAGGTTTGGTTAAGTGTTGTAGATACTAACATGATTGGCCTAACATCCTTCGGTATTACTAAGTGTTATAGTATCAAGTGACTAAATCGAGAATGAAGAAATCGTTAAACATGAACGTGCATGCATGAACATGCCTACTTCACCACCTTTGCATGATTGGTAGTGTATAAGGGTTTTGATGTCAAAACATATTCTAAAACATCTTATGTTAGGGTTAAAGCCCTAGATGCAATACTAATCATGCATGAGGATGTAGTAATTAACACTAATTAGGGTTAGAAAAATTAGATGATAACATGGTTTTCAAATACAAACAGAAATAAATAGACACGACACAACGAAACCAGTTACTCATAATCATGAACACCATCGAATGAAACACACGGCTTGAATACAACAAACTTACAAATAATGATCTCACATATAGGTAAACAAGTCAATTCCACAGCACAAACAGGTGAGAATATAGCCCTCTCTTTTACTTGTTTACAAACATTTGGGGCAAGACATGTACCAAAGACTTTCTGAAAACTTTTATCAGTTTTTACAAAGGCTTTTCATCATTAAACATTTTTATCAAGGTATTTGCAAACATTGTTTATCAAACTTGGTGTAATGCTTAACAAAATCATTCGAGTAAATCTTTGAAACATTTGAACATTTGAAACCTAATTTGGATGGAAATCACTTACAACGTCAGTTCGACATCATTTTCAACTTACATAACATGTAACACGGTGCTCATCATTGTAGACAAGTTTATACACATCTTGTAATCATCACTTTACACATCATGACGTTAGTACTGGGTGATCACACCAAGGGAAAGTGGGCACATTATGACAAGGCTGGAGTTAGCCTTAAATATTTTAAAGCTAACTGAAGATTGGGCGGATTTACGAAAACATCGGATTGGTGTTAATTAGGTTTAACATCAAGGTCCATGTTGGATGCATTTACGACAACATGTAGTAGTTGTTTTTAATTAAGTTTAACAACATGGGCCATGTTGGACACACTTATTTCAACTATAGATATAACTCTAAATGTAATTTGGGACTTGATCACAGGTAAAGCATATTATCATGGAAAATCGTGGACTGACCTCGTTTATTATTTTACTTGATGATAGTTTGGGTTACAATTATCTTCTTACAATTCTTATGTTACGTATTATTCGTTACATCATACCATTGCTTATCATTGCTTAAACATATGATTCTCACCAACTATTCGTAATTGACAGTTTTTTTCACATGTTTCAGGAAATCAGGGATTGGTAACTCAAGGAAAAATAAGGCAACCTAGTTAAGATAGATCAAGATCAAGAAACCTAGTTTTTTCACATGTACGGTTGAAATCGGTTTAATACGGTTTGTTCGGTTCTCAACCGAATCCAAACCGAATTGAATACAGATGAATTCGGTTTGGTTTACCTTATTTCTAATACGGTTCGGATCAGTTTACAGTTGGGCTAAAAAAATTTTCAAAACTGTTTAAACGGCAAACCGAACTGTGGAACACCCCTATGGTATTGTACTATATTGTTTTCCAAATAAAACGAGAGTATCGTTAATATATTTTATTACTAGAGTATTACCCCGTTTATTACACGGATTAATTATCAATAAAAAGAGTTATACTATTTTTTAAACACTATTTTTTTCAATATATGTTTCCTTAAACATTTTGTTTAAAAATCTTGTTTTTATAAATTGTATATTTTATAATAAATTGCTTTTTTAAAATGTGTTTTTTTAATATTAATATATTTTTAGTGTATTAAAAAAATTTTCTTAATTTTAAAAAATGTATAAAAATCATATTTGATATTTAATCTTAGACGTATTTAATATGAGAGAAAGACGGGAAATCAAAGTTGAGATGCTATAAAAATGCGTCATGTGTTCAAAGAAACCTTAATTTATTATAATAGATAGATTATTTTAATAAAACTATGAGCCATTTCCTATGAACCTTTTAACAGTTGGAAGAAATGTAATAAGAATGAGAGCAGCATAGTGCCCTTAAAAATACGTTAGAGTTAATTTGTTTAATTTATAAATTGCAATTAAAAAAATGGTCATTGGATTGGGTTCACGGTTCATATATGGTGGACCATGGTCTTCAATTTGTGCAGCCAAAAATAAAGTGGCGGGGTAGCCGCATGCCACAGTGGTTTAAGTGAGGCTCGCCGCACCCAACAGGGATGTGTATAATGCACGGTCTTACGTCTTTTCTGAACACAAATAATAATATTGTAAAGTAAGAAAGAAATATGCTACTAACCGACAAAAACAATTAATATTTTATTTTAATATCAACATTTGAATAATATTTTATTTTAATATCAACATTTGAATAATATTTTTATTTTAATATTAACATTTGAATGTCATATTAAAAAAGTTCGCATTGCATGCGAATTGCATACGTAGCGTGTCAACATAATTTTTTATTATGCTATAATAAATTAATTAAATAGTACATAACATGTCAAACATAGTATTTTATAATATTAAATTAACGGACCAGATATATAAACAGCCAAACATTTATTTCAAGTGCTCATTTGACTAGAACGCATCTCTATCGTCTTATATATATATATATTAGAATATTATCCCGTGTATTACCCAGATTTGATATAAAATATTAAATAATTAGTAAAAAAAAATTTTAAAAATTGTAAAAGGTTATTTTAAGATAAAATGATTAATTTACATATTAATTAATACTTTAACTAATAAAACAATAATTAAAACTTTAATAACTATACAAACAATATGCAATCTTTTGATTTTTAACAGTTATATATTTAAACTAACTGATAATAAACTTCATCATGTGTTCTATCAAAAGTTAACTTTTATAAATAAATAAGGTATAATATAATTTATGTAATTATTAAAATTTAAACACTGAACTAAAAAATAGCGTTAAACATGAGGACAAAAAGCGTAACTTTGTCTATCACTTTTTTTACTTGGTTTTTTTAAATAAATAAAAAATGACATTGGATTATAAGTATCTTATTGTTTAAAACTCTAGGTTATAGTTTATTTTATTTCTTATACAAAAAAATCATTTTTATAGAAAAATTGTTTTTTATATAACTTAGATATTCTAAAAATAATTTTTTTCTTATTTCAAAAAAATTAATATTAAAAAATTTCATATCTTATAACATTTTTTTAAATGTTTTTGAAATAAGAAGATAAATAATATTATTAGTTAGTAGTATTATAATTATTTAATTAAAAAGAGAATATAATTATTTAATATGAGAGAATTAAATGAATTTAATAGGAAATTGACATTTGGCATTAGTGTTCTAATATAATGACAAGTGACAAAATTTATTTTCTTTTATTAGTATAGTAAGATAAGATAAGATATATATATATATATATATATATAGAGAGAGAGAGAGGGGATAAAATGTTAACCCATGATTATTGCGTTAATCGAATACATACATCTTATTACTTTTGGGCTCACATTAAAGTAAATATAAATGTGTATATATTTTTTTCTTTTTTAATTAATGTAGGGCACACTTATATTAACAAAAAAAGAAGAAGAAACCTAAACCTTTAAATTTACTTTGATGTGCACCCCAAAGTAATAAGATGTAGTTATTCGGTTAACGCAATAAGGAAGAGTTAACATTCAAACCATCAACTTTTTTATGAACGTCAGTTAAACTGTATCGTCGTACTACCTTCAGTTATCCTTGCGATTGAAAGCTAAGATCGATCCCTCGATCTCCAACCTTGAGACACGTGTGCCCCAGATGCGTGGAAACCGAATGGAATCCGTAAACCCCCGCCCCCATTAGGTTCGAACCCAGGATTAAAGCTCTGATTTGTTCCGTCACCTAGATATCCATTAAATTGCACCCAACAAGGATAGAACTCAAGACCTCTATTTTTGGAGGGTGGGCTTTTTACTAGTTGAGCCAATTTTTCGGATTCGAACCATCACCTATATGTGTGTGTGTGAGAGAGAGAGAGAGATCTTAATTCTAATAATCACAGCCTTCTATATGAGACGTATAATATCATATGCCTGATTTTGGTACTTTTTTAAAATATGCTATTTTGATGGCTCAAAACATGTTTATGTGTATAAGGTATAGTTTTTTTAATATATACTTAAACAACATATTTTTCAAACAAATTTTATATAATCAAGCATTTTTAATTCAAGTTAAGAAACTTTTTTTTAATGAAAGTAACATTTTGTTAAATTGCCAACTTCTAAAAAATTCAATATGTTAATCAATATAATCTTCGTACAATACGTAAACAAACCAACAAATCAAAGACGTATACATACAATAGAAAAGATCAACATAAACATATATTTATAAAACACAAAAGATCTATATATGTATAATGTATATATCTAAAACTCAATAAAAAAATTAATATATAACATGAGTTTATACATAAACAATGAAATACAAAAAAGTACAGTTTAAAGTACAAATCGAAGTACAACTCAAAGTACAATAAAACAAACACCCACCATGTTTTATACTATGATACGTCTAGATAACCTCATTATAGGAGCGATATAGGATGCTTCATATTGGCAACCTTTTACCCCATAATCTTGAGTTGAACATACCACTACATAATATCCTATAGTCGATCTATCCACGACTCTAAAGTCAGGTAGCCTAAGTTGTAACATTTAAGGTTTTGGTAATTACGCCAAATGTCGAATGAATAAAAATTTAGAAGAAATCCTCAATTTGATTCTTATTTTTAGTTTTAAAAATACATGTATGTATTCATAACAATGCATAAATAATATATGTATTACACAAAATAAAATCTTATTTGGATTTGATATACTATTGAAATAAAACATTTTAAGCTTTGCTATATATACGTGTGTATATACATACATTAGAATAATATGTTATATTGGAATTCAAATAAATATATAATTAGAAATTTAAATAAGATTTGATTATAACTTAATTGCATTTCATAAAATTAAACAAATTAAATAAGATTTAGATAAAAATTATTAAATCTATAAGTTTAATAAAAAGATTAAGTTATAAATGCTTAATGTAAATTTTTATTAACTTCTGTAAGAGCTCTAAACATAGAATAATAACTATTAAAACTCGATTGACCGCAAACAAAACATTCGGAAAATCATTTCAGCCTATAACAACTTTATAGAAAAAATAAAAAAAATCAACGTACAAGGACCAAAACTGTTAAAGTTTGAAAGTTTTTTCCTTTTTCCCTTGAATCAGTCTCGAGTTCGAACCTATGCTCGACCGGATTTATTCAAATATGACAAATGAGTGTTTATAAGCTTAAGGTGATAACTGATATGTGCTTTGACTCGACCCATGATTCCTCTAAATCAAACAAGTGCAAAAAACACCTATAGAGAAGCTCTAATGTCGGTTGTGAACAATCAAGAGCTTTGTAGAAAACCTTAACTAATAGGTAATGAAATAGTGGAAGTCTACAATGATTCATTATCTTGATCTTTGCTTATTTCAAAACTTTCATTTTTGTCTATCTCCTATGATGTTACAATTTCATCTGCAATTCCCACTAGTGTATCCAACAACTTGTTAGATGATTTAAGGTGTATTTTTAGGTTCTTATGTTGTTTACCGCCTATATCGCTTGTGCATTGATCAGAGTTTAGGTTTTGTTAGTACATGCTTATATAAACATTTCCTTATAGTCATCCAACCAGTTATGGGACATATAGTTCAAAACTCTTAGAAGTAAAATATAGCCACAATTGTTATATATGTAGGAAAACATACTTTTTTGCTTGTCTGGAACTAGTTGTTCAAAAAGTATGTGTTAGTTGTATTGATAATTTTTTTTCCTAGAAGAATCACTAAATGATGACAACTTGTATTTAAATTTTTCCAATTAATATTTATAGTACTTGCCTCAAAATGTTTCATAATATTTTCGTTTATATGTCACATGCATGAGTACTTGGAAGTTTATGGGAATACTTTATTACATGCATTTGTTAGAGTCTAGGTTATCGTAAGATTTTAGATGACAAAGGAAAATTTTCTCCACAACATTTGTGGCATGATCTTTATTAATATAACAAACATATAGTTTACATTGAAGTAGGTTTCATCTGAACCTGCATTAGAATTTCATCAACTTTATTTTCATTTTTTATTTTCATAATTATTGTTTATATTTTGAGTCGTTTTTCGTTTTTTACATTTTCTTATTTTTTTATGCAGGATTACGTCCCAGGGGAGCGGAAATAAAGGCAAACGGGCATCGGAATCAAGTGCGGATGATCGAGGGAAGAAAACGAATAAATTAACCCTACACGGTACGCCCCGAGTCGAGTCTTGATCCCAGCGATGCGCCTGGGAACATTCTCTGATTCCCAACATTCCGTGCGCATCGCCTGGTCAGAGTGCGCGGCCATAGGCGATGCGTCTGTCAGCCTCAGCCGCCCGACAATTCTGTCCCGCGCGCACCGCCTAGCCCCATGCACCCCCGCTAGGCGATGCGCCCCATGCCTATTTCAGCTCCAAAACTCTAATTTCTTCATCTCTACAAAGGGGCCGCGTCGAGAACGATTTTGGGACTCTTCTAGCACCTATAAACACTAAATCACGCCCCTGGAGCAGCTGGAGCTTAACCATAGAGGTTTGGGCTTGATTAGGGTGATTGAAGAGAAGATTTCAAGGTAGATCTTGAGTAAACTGCCTTCTTTTCTTATTTAGTTTGTTTAATCAGTAGTTTAACATGTTTTTAGACTTTGTTCAGATCTGTTTTGCTACTGTTATTATGTTTGTTGGCTAGATCTGGGGTTATACCAAGGTTTGGGATGATAAAGTTGTGAACTTTGTGATGTTGGACTTGATATATGCTATTGGATGATATATGCTTTGTAATCAGTTTTAAAGTTCTGATCTTTGATGATATTTGCATGTTTTGAATGGTGATATTTGATGATTGATAGATCCATGTGTATCTAGGAATGTCTTTCCATCATTAGATGCATGTTAGGCCTACTACTTGGTGTTTTAGGTTAGTTTGTGGAGTGGTGATCACATTCCATAGGATTTGATATCATTAGGTGTTGAAATTCTCATATGTGACCTAACCTAGAAATCCGGGAGGTGATAGGTTAGATGGTTGGTCTATTTCACTTGGGTTATTTGAGTTAAACGACCCAGGAGGGCGTTGTCTTAGATTTCCTTAGTTTTTGTGTCAATCCATGTCAAAGTAGTCAACTTTACAACTCTATAGTGTCTTAGGATACACGCGAGTGGAGAAATCCGGGAGGTGATCCACCCGTTTGAGTGCAATTGCATATCGGGAAAATCCGGAAGGTGACCCGGTTGACTAGTGCATACATGACATTCTTAGGATTTCCATTGGTGTCACCTGGTATTTGATCTGGGTTCCATTAGGTCATTCTAAGTTTGTTCCTTAAGATCCTAGTCTTCATCCTTCATAAATCAGTCCAAGTCATCACTTGTCACACTTTTGATTCCCAGTCTAGGTATACCAGTTTTCCTTATTGCAGTTAGATTCGATTTTACAGTCCCAGTGTTAGTTGCAGTTTTAGTCAGTCTTTCTAGTGTTTAGTCGTTAGCTTAGTTAGTTAGTTAGTTAGTTACAGTCTCAATCAAGTTTTCAGGAGTTGCACCAAACCCCCCCCCCCCTTACATTATTTTGTTCACAGTCTAGGTTAAGTTTGTCAAACTAGTGTCCTTAGGGTTCGATATCTGGTCTTCCACAAGCTATGATGTCACTGATAGGTACACTAGCCTACGTAGTGGTCTAGTTTAGGATTTCCGATTTTAACTAGGTGTTTAGATCTAGGATTAGTTTTAGTGTCTTTAGCTTAGGTTAAACAGTTTTAATTTATCTTATTTTTAGGGTACGACCGCTGCACATCAAGTTTTTGGCGCCATTGCCGGGGACACTAGGCAATAGCAAAGATTACTTAGATTGTGGCCATTTCTTGCTTATTTTCCTAGTTTCTCCCCCCTTAGGTTAATTTTCATTTTTAGGGTTAGTTTTATTTCTTTCTTAGTGCCTTTACTTGTTACTTGCTACTTGTGCCTTAGATTAGGTTTATTTGTTTATACTTGAGTCTTATTTGCTTGTTTTATTACGGTGTCGGTAAGTGTATTCCCCACCCCCGTTCGCAGGGAGCACCGGAGTTTTAGCTTACTTCACCGGAGCAGATTTTGCGTGCCCGTTAGCAGGTAAGTTTTCTTGACCATACTTTTGATATGGAGCCACCACCACCCCCGCCACCGAGGCGGAATTCTCATGAGTTTGCGAGTCATGGAGTTGTTGGAGCCAGATATGCGATCACACGTCCGGGAGTCAACAACAACTGGCAGATTCCTTCGCATGTCATGTTTTTACCATTACGAACTCGACTCAGTTTCATGGCCTTGACGATGAGGACGCCCATGGCCATCTTTCTATATTCGTGCGTATCTGCGATACCTTTCGCATCAATGGCGTTTTTCAGGAGGATGTCTATCTTCGTCTGTTTTTGTTTACTCTCGAGGGCCGAGTCGCGACTTGGTTGAATTTACTTCCTAGGGATTCCATCACCACTTGGGCTGATCTGCAGACCAAATTTTTGAAGAAGTATTATCCTCCTTCTAAATCTGCTAGATTGAGAGATCAGATCCATTCGTTCCGGATGGATGATGATGAGTCATAATATTTGGCATGGCAACGTTTTAACTCCCTTCTGAGCACATGCCCCCAGCATGGCCTGTCTGATTGGGCCTTAGTTGAGAAGTTCTATAATGGACTTACTTTGGAGACGAAGAGAAGGTTCAACACTGCTGTTGGGGGGACACATCATGGATAAGAAGGAGCCGGAGGAGTGTGAGGCTATGTTTGAGGATTTTTCCTTAGCTGAGTATGAGGACCCGCCCTATGTGAGGAGAGCTGCACCGGTTGTTAAGCCTAGTTTTGCACTGCCGATCCCGACTAGAGGGATGCATCATGTCACGCCCGACACTAGCACTGCTGCAGCCTTAGAAGCAATGGCTAAGGACATTGAGGAGTTGAAGATGGCAGCTGCTAGTGTGAGATATGTTGGGGTGGACATGGTACTGCTGAGTGTCCGATCACTGATCAGGCAAAGGCTGAGGCCATCAATTATGGATGGAATAGGTCTTTCAACCCCAACCCCAACTAGAACCAGAATTCAAATTAGAGGAACCAGAACCAGAATCAGTATCAGCACTCGAATTGGCGAGGGAACAACAACAGCTCCTACGAGAGACCGCAGACGCGCCAGATTCCGACCACTGAGAGAGATGCACCTGAGAGTTCTGGCAGCAGGGATCGTGATACTAAGCTGGAGGATATGATGGCTAAGCAGATGAAGATGCTACAGCTATTCATGGATAAAGACAAGCTGCGTGACCAGAAGATTGAGGAGCATGACACTCTATTGAGGAACCAACAGGCAGGATTCTTGGATCTGTAATGGTCTGTTGGTGAGCTCACGAAGTGGTTCGATGAGAGACCAGGTGGATCTTTCAGGGCAAACACTGATCTGAACCCGATTGGCCATATGAAGGCAGTTACCACATGCAGTGATAGAGGAGGAGTGGTAGAGCTGCCACCGGTCATTCAGGTTGATGATGAGGTAGTGGATGGGGATATTGAGTTGGAGACTCCTGCAGGGGTGCCATTGAGGCTAGACCCATCAAGTAACGCACCGAGTAGTGAGTCTTCTGTTAAGTGGTTGAAGAGGGAGAAGTTGGAGGAGAAGAAGAGAGGGAAGAGAGTAGTTGATGATTCTGAGGTCGACTTGGCTAAGCTTCCATACCCTTCACGTGCCTTGCAGTTGAAATGTGATTAGGAGTATGGACATTTTTTGGAGATGTTCAAGCAGCTGAAGATAAATCTCCCTTGATGGACATCAAGGGCATTCACCCTTATTTCTGCACGCATCGCATTCTTCTTGAGGAGGATTTCAATCCAGTGGTTCAGCCACAGAGACTGTCGCATCCCGGCCCTCCCGGCCTGTCCGAGGGCGCGACGTGAATGACAAGATCGCAGTCTCCGGTCATACAGCTGCGAGACCTACATGTCTAGTTTCACACGTATATCCAAATACTTGGACAAAAAAGTTTAATAAAATCAGAGTTGCAGAAGTAAATGTTTAAGTTGTCAAAACAACATTAAAAATATAAGTTGCGGAAGCAGTGTTAAAAACAGTTTTCAAAACAATAAAGAGTAATAGTGCAGAAGCGGTTTAAGTATTTATCATTACATAACAAGTCAATTGTTTAAATGTTCTCAAATGACCTAAGACACTAAACTGATGCATGGAATCCATCCTAGCATCCTAGTCCTCGTGCACGTGCCTTAGTTACCTGAAAAAACATGTGAGTAAAAAGGGTCAACACAATGGTTGGTGAGAACATAGGTTTTTCATAAGCAGTAAACATCAAAATGTTTAAAGTAAATGTTGCTAGATTGCATATCATTACAATGCAGTATCGATTGATAGCTAGTCAATACAGTTATATTATATGTGGCTTCGTACAGAAGCTGATAGTTGTGCCTCCTGCCATGTCTATCACAAGACAATGGCAAAGTGTATTGTTAAATATTGCACCCATTCTGACCACCAGTCGGGTCGGCCTCCAAGGCGCGATGGGTGGGGGTTGTCGGGCCCAAATAGTACTATCCAAGATTAGCACGCTAGGCGCTCCGCGCTACTAACGGTCTGAGGTGTGTTTGCGAGAACTTTGAGTTTGTGATTTGTGCCACACATATACATATAGTGATAAAGCATGTCCATAAGCAATCAAAATAAGTTGTTGTATCAAAAACAGTTTATCATCCAATGTTTTCTCCCCCAAAGGTAGAAAAGATAAAAAGAGGCTGTGAACTCACCTGCTAAAGTAGTTCCGGTTTGTATGTGTTCGCGACTTGCGAATGCTAGCACCTGCTAGTATGCACCTATAACCATATTGGTGTGAGTATGTTTTGTGGGGTGTTGTATCCCATACAACTCCAAGTGTTGGTGTGCTCATCCGAGTGTGTGTGCTGACTTGTGTTGACTCTACAAATCATTGGTGATACGTTGTTGCCTTTAGTTAGGTTATGTGCCTTAAATGCATGTATGACATCAACATGCATCCTATAACTCAAATCATGATGCTTTCACATAAGTTATGTTTCAAAAATCATAACGCTTCTGTTTAGGGAAATATTCTATATTTAGAAACTTTCTATTTTTGGAAAGCATAGTTATGAAATCCCATTTCATAAAGTTTAATACTTCCTGTATATTTATAAAAATACGTTCTAACACTTAAAACACATCGTTTGTACATAAATCACCTTTTATGTTGTTTGCCCCAAATAAAATTTCCTAAAATAGTAAGTCTTTCAAAAATCAAATTTTCCAATATGCTTGAAAATCATTCTTAACCACATTTCCATAATCACAATTCTCCAAAATAAGTTAAAACATCAAAACCCTTCTTTTGATTTCAAAAAGTTTCCATAAATAGTAAGTTCTACAAAAATCATGTTTTTCACCAAATCAAATACCCGAACGTGTTTCTAAACACTTCAATACGCATTTTACAAAATCTAACATGTCTAGATCATCACAAATCTACAACATGCAACATAAAACTTTCCTTTTATGGAAAGTATTTCAAAATCAACATAACAACCTATCAAAACTCAATCCAAACACTTATCTACTCTAAAATCAGTAGATCTATATCAAATAACACATCAAATCACCAACAAATTCGTGTACCCTAGCCACATGGAGTTGCATGTGGGTGGATGTTAATGCATGTGGGTTTTCACCCTTTGAATGTTTAATCTAACCATAGAAAAACACGTAAAACTACCTTAGAAGGCAAGATTAAGTGTTGATGAGGATAGCTGCTGATGATGAAGATCAAGTTGTTGATGGTCGTTTCTAGCTTCTTTGCTCCTCCTCCAATCTCCAAGGACTCCAAAATCACAAAAGGATGAGGGAAATGGCTTCAATGTTGATTCCAGAGAGTTTGAGTGTTGATTCCAGAGAGTTTTGGTTGATTTTGATAGAAAAGGATCGATGGTGTGTAATAGTGTCACACCCCGAGCCGGTGGGACGGATCGAGTTTCCCGTCGGGCGGAAGATTCTCGGGGCGCGATATCGAGGGTGATAATCGTGATGATCAGATTGTTTACATAGCATCAACATTGAGAATAACTAAAGCACAATAAAGCATTAAACTAGGATTACAAAGTTAAATTACAACTACTAATGTTTGATAATTTAGCTAAGTAAACCTATCAAAAGAATCAAATGTTTACTATCTTGTAACTGTACGAGATATCAAAAGTGATTCGTATCAATAAACAAAACATGTGCTTTCCAAAAATATACTAGGTCCTCTAACTGGGCATCCTAGTATACAATCCTGAGCCTTAGCTTATTCCTGTACGTCACCTGAGAAAGCATGTAAGAAAACAAAGTCAACATGATGGTTGGTGAGTTCATATTGTTTAGTAGTTGAAAAATAGCTTTAGCAAACCTTTTCGGTAACAACCTTAAACTCATTAACATCACATGTAATATCCAGATCGGTATGCTTATATATAGGGCATAAGAAAGGGTCGTGCCTACAACCCGCCCAGACGCCATCCCACCACATACTAATCCACATATGACACTATTATTAATGATAATTAAGCATTTTACCTACAACCCAATCCAGTCTTCATCATAGCCTTAGTGTACTGTTTAAAAGTTTACAAGTTTATAGCATTCACGAATATCATGCATGGGTACAAGTTTTGCTCTAGCATAGTTTAGCATTTACGTAGCCCATGATTAGATACAAGCTTTGCTCTAGCATAGTTTAGCCATTACGTATCTCATTAATTGATTCTAGCTTTGCATCAGAATAGTTTAGCATTCACGTATCTCATATATGTAGATACAAGCCTTGTTCTAGCATAGTTTGGAATTCACGTATCTCATATATAGACATAAGCTTAGCATTCACATAGTTTAGCATTCACGTATCTCATGCATAGATACCAGCTTGCAATAGCATAGTTTGCCATTCACGTATCTCATGCATAGATACAAGCTTAGCCTTTACATAGTTTAGCATTTACGTATCTCATGCATAGATACCAGCTTGCAATAGCATAGTTTGGCATTCATGTATCTCATGCATAGATACCAGCTTAGCATTTAGCATATAATCATAGCTTGTAGCATTTAGCATCTAGTATTAGCATATAGTGTGAGCATATAGTTTGGAGCATTAGCCATAACATATAGTTTGAGTATATAGCTTATAGCATTAACATATAGTTTGAGTATATAGCTTATAGCATTAGCATTAGCATCGAGTTGTAGCATGTAGTTCATAGCATTAGCATTAGCATGTAGTTGAGCAAGTAGCTTGTAGCATTAGTATTAGCATTAGCATGTAACATATAGCATTAGTAGTCCCATTAGCATGTAGCATTAGCACTTAGGTTAAAGTCTTGGCTTTTAGCTTTTAGAATAAGTGTAACAAGCATAAGCATTGGTATTAGCATTATGAATAAGTATAAAAGCATTTATATAACATTTCAATACTTGTTTAAAATGTATAACATGCTTCTCAGTCCCGAGGTAAAACAAATTAGTTTGAAAAGGGACAAATGAACTCACCTTGTTGTTGAAGTGGTTGACTTATCTTAAATTAGAATGCACGCGCTCGTTGTAGTATTTGTTGTTGTTTTCACGATCCTGTATTGATTTCATGTCGTATGTAACTTGTAAGTATAAGTTATAATTGATGTGTGTGTGTTATGTGTGTATGTGTTAGCCCTAAAGTTGGCTAACACTTGTGGGTCTCGGTCTTCATTCGGCCCCGGTCCTATTGTTGTAGATCATTAGTATTACGTGTCTTTGTGTTGTGTGTTAAACTCTAACTCATTCTTGAAATTTCAAGGCTTGGTCATTATGTGTTCGTTGTTTGTATTGATATGATTTCTATAAATCAACTCAAGCCATATGTATAACTTAATTCTATGATTTAGGATCTCACATGTCATCCTAGTTAAGTTTGAAATATTTTGGTACATGGTTAGTAAATAACCATGTAACCATCTTGTAAAACTTAATACTTTGAGTTTGTGAAATTCTTTAAGTCCAATCCCATCACCTTTGTAGTATTAGGTTACTAACCTCATACACGTTACCCTTAGCGAATTGATTCCATGTTTTAATTTACATTTTGTACAAATGGGCTGACACTTAACATGGACCGAAGGTATGGTGGCCATATTAACCCTCATGGGCCGAATGTAAAGTGGCATAATCAGCTCTTGGGCCAAAACAACGGGTTGGTCGTATGGATTGTGTGGGCCGACTGTTGTTATATGGGCTATGTTTGTAGATGGGCCAGTTGATGGGCTGAAGAGGTCACACGAGCCAACTCAGTCGCTTGGGCCAATCAGTGGTGTGGGCTGAATGTATAGATCAGATTATCCTCATGGTCGAGCAAGTGGGTCTATACCGATCGAAGTGGGAAGCATGGCTCGACTCCAGCGAACCTCAGGCTTAGTTAGTCGAAGGTTCGGCCCTGCCATTGATCAGCGAACCTCAAGGTTCGTTCATATGGGGGAGGTTCGGTTTTAATACAGGTTCGGCCAAGGGTGGTCTAGCCAAGAAGATTCGCGGCTATGTAGGTTCGTTTAGCTCCCTCATGGGTTCTGTGATGATACAGGTTCGGTGGATGATGGTGCTCAGGTCCAAGGTTCGTGGTATTTTGGTTCGGCTGATGATCCACAAGTCTAAGGTTCGTTCCTCTCTGGTTCGTGGAGATGGAGGTTCGGCCAGGTTAGTCTTCAACCAACCCCAAGGTTTGTTCACCCTTAGGTTCGCCTGATCTGCCTCCACGAACCCTGCACCTTCGTCATCCTCATCTTCATCAAGCATCACCTATCCTAAGGCTGTTACATGATCATGTTATGCGAAAATGGTTTCCCGTGGTAGTGTGGTTCGAGTTAGGGGTCGGATATAGAACCGGTTAGGGTTAGTGTAACAAAACAAAAGTGAAAAACCCTAAGTTTTTGAACCCTTCAAGCTTTTTTACCTCGAGTTTGGCTGGACAAAACCTCAGATCGGTTGTACTTCCTTGTAAAGGATGTCGAGAGCTTCGTTTGGACACCAAGAACGTCCGATTTCACCAAGAATTGAGCTAGATATGAAGGATTGAAGTCTTTGATTTTAAAGAGAGAGGGAAAAATGGGTAGAGTGTTTTAGAGAGAGAGAAAGATGAGAGAAATGAGGAAAAGCCCCTCATTTAGTCTTTTTATACTCCGGGGTGTTCGGGTTCGTTTCGGTTGCTTGTTTTTCGTCTCCGTTGCGTTTCCGAATAGTTACACGTATTTTTCTTATTTTAATTAAAAGACTTTGTTTTTAAGTTTTAAAAGTGGTTATTCCTAGTAAATCTTTTAAATTTGTTTTTCTCGAATTATTTTATCGAAATCGATTATTTTAAGGGTTTCGTCAACTCGCGTCACCATCGCGTGTATTCTATGTATTTTAAGTATAATGAATTTATCTTTAAGGTTTTTAAAAGATTGTTATTCCTAATAAATTTTAAATATTAAATTTTCTTAAATTATCATCGTTTATTTCGTCGTTCGTTTTCGTTTCGTCAGAACGTGCACCTTCGCGCGTATTCGTTCGAATCGTCACCCGAACGAACACGACGTTGGTTTCACTATCTGATTCTTGTTTTCTACTTTTCAGTCATCGTTTCAGATTAACCTTCAGATTTATTCGTACAGATCGTCACCTATACGAAAAATTTGTCGGTTTAGCATTCTGCAACGACATCTGTTATGATTTTGTTCTGCTTAGCCTCACATACGTTTATACAATATAGCATTAAATCAAGCATCTGTGTGTCAGTTCAGTGTTGTCAGATGTTTTCTGACTGTTAAACCATGAGGTTTAAATCATATTTCAGAACAATTGCATAATAGTTTAGTGTCAAGCATCAAGTGTCAATAGCATATACATAGTTCACGTAGTTTGTACCTGAGTTACTGTGCAAGTTACTGTGCAGATCACTGTTCCAGTGACATTTCCGAAACTAATGTTACAAATAGAAACCGAACAAAATGAATTGGGGAAGTATTTATAAAGTTTTGAGTTCTAGAACACGTCGCGTACCGCCAAGGCCGATCATGCATGGCCTTGGCGTACCGCCAAGGATTTCGGGATTCAAATCCCTCTCCTGCTTCGCGTACCGCCAAGATCTTCTCCGAGGAGTCTCGGCGTACCGCGAAGGCTTCATTTTTCAGTTTTTTGATTTTGTTGATTCGATATCGTTCGTGATCGATCCTTAAAGTTTATCCAAAGCATCTAATACATGTTTAGCACATATTCACATAATAACACATAAGATTGTTTGATTATTGTTTGTTCACCAACGTTCGTGAGACTCGTGTGTGTGTTTCGATAATTCCTCGAATTATCTTTGATAGTTTGTGTTTGTCGTTACGAACTGTTTGCATGCTTGACTTAACATAATCAACATGTAATGCACAATCCAATAATTCCCTAAATTATTGTTTTGCGTTTGCGTTTGTGTTTGCCACACTTGGTTTCCAAAACCAATGTGCAATGTACGATTCGATGGTTCCTCGAACTGTCGTTTCGCAGTTGTTTGTGTTTGACTCATCTAATTAGACATAAGTAAATGAAATGCAACAAGTATGAATGTGAAATACAGAGAGTGTAAGAGTTGAAATTTACTTGAAATTGTCGGGTGTCACAGAGACGGCTTAATCCTAACACGGGTGAGGTAGTGAAGAAGGAGGTCCTTATGTTGTTGGATGCTGAGCTCATATACCCTATTTCTGATTCATCTTGGGTGAGCCCAGTTCATGTAGTCCCTAAGAAAAGAGGGATGACTGTGGTGGTGAACGAGAAGAAGGAGATAGTTCCCACCAGAATAGTCACAGGTTAGAGGGTGTGCATAGATTATAGGAAGTTGAATGACGCCACCCGGAAGGACCACTTCCCCCTCCCGTTCATTGATCAGATGCTGGAGCGTTTTTCAGGTAAGCAGTTTTACTGTTTCCTTAATGGTTTCTCAGGTTATTTCCAGATCCCTATTGCACCAGAGGATCAGAAGAAAACCACATTTACATGCCCGTATGGTACCTTTGCATATTTTTGTATGCCTTTTGGGTTATGTAATGCTCCAACTACTTTTTAGAGATGCATGGTTTCCATCTTCTAGGACATGATCGAGACTTCCATGGAGGTATTTATGGATGATTTTTCTGTGTTTGGAAGTTCTTTCAATCAGTGTTTGACTAACCTGGAGAAGATGCTTAGGAGAGGCGTTGAGACCAATCTTATGCTCAACTGGGAGAAATGCCATTTCATAGTCACCGAAGGGATTGTTCTTGGACATAAAATATCACGTGACGGCATCCAGGTTGATAAAGCTAAGATTGAGATGATTAGCAAACTTCATCCTCCTATGAGTGTTAAAGTTGTGCGTAGCTTTCTAGGTCATGCGGGTTCTACAGACGTTTCATTAAGGATTTTTCTAAGATTGCCTGACCTATCACTCATCTGCTCGAGAAGGATGTGGAGTTTGTTTTTGATGATGAGTATTTGAGAGCCTTCGAGTATCTGAATGAGAGATTGGTGAGCACACCCATTCTGATAGCCCCCGATTGGAGCCGGCCGTTCGAGCTCAAGTGTGACGCGAGTGATTTCGCTGTGGGGGCTGTCTTGGGACAGAGGGTGGATAAGCACTTCCACCCAATTTATTATGCGAGTAAGACCTTAGATGTCGCCCAGGAGAATTACAAAACTATTGAGAAGGAGTTGTTGGCAATAGTTTACGCATTTGATAAATTTAGGTCTTATCGCGTCCTCTCCAAGACGATAGTCTATACCGATCATGCGGCCTTGCATTACCTTTTTGCAAAAAAGGACGCGAAGCCAAGACTGATTCGGTGGATCCTCCTTCTGTTTGAGTTTGATATCGAGATCAAGGACAAGAAGAGCGCTGAGAATGTAGCCGCTGACCATTTGTCAAGGCTAGAGGATCCGGAGAAGGAGTTCATTCACGAGGGCGCGATGAGGGATAGGTTTCCCCATGAGACACTGATGAGAGTAGGGATAGGTGAGATCTGCCGCATGGAGAGGCTAGATGAAAGATTACCATGGTTTTAAGACATTGCTAATTACTTGGCAAATGGTTTCCTTCTTAAGGATTTGACATCCCAGCAGCACAAGAAGTTCTTTGCCGACACGAGGCATTACATCCGGGATGCATCTTATCTCTTCCGTGTGGGTGCTAATCAGGTTTTTATAAGGTGTGTGAGCAGGGAAGAAGGATTAGAGATCCTTAGGGACTGTCACGAGGGGCTGACCGGTGGCCATCATGGACCCTCTTCCACCGCGAAGAAGGTATTTGATTCCGGTTTCTATTGGCCCACCATTTTTAAGGATGCTCATGATCTTGTTAGGAAGTGTGACTCCTGTCAGAGGACAGGAAACATCTCATCCAGGAATGAGATGCCCCAGCATCCTATACAGGTTGTTGAAATCTTTGATATCTGGGGCATTCATTTCATGGGACCTTTCCCTGCTTCTCGAGGGAACATGTACATCCTCGTCGAGATTGATTATGTTTCTAAGTGGGTGGAGGCACATGCACTCCCCACTAATGACACGCGAGTGGTGGTGAGATTTCTGAAGCAGTCTGTAGGTTCGGTACCCCGAGAGCGTTGATTAGTGACTGAGGCACGCACTTTTGCAATGCCTATATGGACAAAGTGTTTGCGAAGTATGGGGTCACCCACCGACTGTCAACCGCTATCATCCACAAACCAGTGGTCAGGTGGAAAACGCGAATCGGAGAGTGAAGAGGATCTTGGAGAGGACTGTCGGCCACACTAGGAAAGATTGGGCCGACAAATTAGATGACGCCTTTTGGGCTTTTAGGACCGCGTTTAAGAATCTGATTGGGACAACTCCCTATCGAATGGTCTATGGGAAAGCCTGTCATCTGCTGGTAGAGCTTGAGCACAAAGCCTTTTGGGCTTTGAAAGCTGTGAACTTGGATTTGTCAAAGGCCGCCAAGCACCGGTTCCTCCAGATGCACGAGTTGGATGAGCTACGCAACGAGGAGTATGCTCGTTCGTGGAATTATAAGGAGCGCATGAAGGCGCTGCAAGATCGTAGATTGAAGAAGGTGAAGGATTTCGAAAAAGGGCGATCGAGTTCTGGTTTATGACTCGAGACTGAGGCTATTCCCAGGAAAGCTAAAGTCAAGATGGAGAGGCCTGTTTGTTATTCGTGAGGTGTTCCCGCATGGTGCGGTGGAGTTGGAATCAGGGGACCATACATGGAAGGTCAATGGGCACCGTTTGAAACCCTACATTAGGGGCCCGATTCCTTCTGATGAGGAGGTTGTTCTCCTCGAATCCCGAGCAGGATAGAGATTCGGGTTTCGGCCCAATTTGTATATAGTGTACATAGCTTAGTTAAGTAACTTTAGTTTAGTTTATCGAGTCATATGTGATTGGTGATGCACTTATGCTTGTACGACTATATTAGATTCAAGTGTGGGCATTTGTCACGTACGTTCGAATCACCATTTCGGACAAGTGATTTCCATTCGATGCTTAGAATTTGATCGTTATTTGCATCACGAAACACTTGCCTCGGTTTTCTTGATTTTTAGTTAAAAATTTTAATTAAATTGCTATTAGGTTAATTTTAGTTTTAAATTTGTATTAGGGTTTCATTTAGTTTTAATATTTTTTATTTTAATTTTAGTTGCATTTATTAATTATTAGAAGTTTGTTTAAGTTAATTTTCTAGTTTAATTTTGCTTTGTTAGAATTTTATTTAAGTTTAAATGCATTAGTAATCGTTTTTAGGAATTAACGTAGATTTAAATCTCTTTAGTTTAAATTTAATTAGGATTTTCTTTAATTTAAGATTAGTTTACATAAAAAAACAGAAAATCAGAAGATGAAACCCTAGGCGCTACGCCTGGCCAGAGCAACCAAGCTCAGCGATGCGCGCGGATGCGTCAGAATTCAAATTAAATTAAATTAGCGCACACCGCACCATCCCGCCGCTTGGTCTAAGGCGATGCACGCGGCCTCAAAAGTTTCGAAAAAAAAATATAATTAATTAAAAGGGAACCACCGTTCACCCCACGCCTATCACCAAATACCACCACGCCTTCAGCCGCAAACCACCACACCCCAACCCTATTCTTCGACCACCACTGTTCCACCGAGCCCCACCACCGTCACCACCATCTCAGGGAGCTACCGGTCACCCACCACATCCACTGCCATCATCATCTAGGCGCCATCCACCGCAGTTGTTTCCACCACCATACTCCGACCACCGCCATCCAGCCGCCACCGCCCTTCCATCTTCTATAGTTCCTCTCCACAGCCGCACCACCATCCTACACCTTCTGTTTCCAAATCACCACTCGAATACCGGTAAACCTCCATTTTTTCTATATATTTTTGAATTCTAGATTAGAAATAAATTAGTTTAGAATTGATTAGGATTGTTTGGTGTTGTTTTTGACCAGAAATTCGGTCCGGTTAGCCTTGAGTTAGCCGGATTACGTTTTTTTGGGCACATTTTGCCCTAGGCGTAGCACCCGGAGCTAGTTACTGGTTCCCAGACGTACTGCCCGGCCCTCAAATTTTAGTTTTTCTTTTTCCTTTATTTTTATTTCAATTTCAGGAAAGGAAAAAAATAAATAAAAATAATAATAATAATAATATATGGTGTCAGAATAGAAATAAAATAAAAATAAAAACAATAATACGAAAATAATAATAACAATAATAATAACTTTCAAGAACAAAGTTTAATAATAAATCATAATAATATGCATCTTTTTGTATACAAAATAAAATTAATGTAATACAAAATAACAATAAACAAATAAACAATTTTGAATACAAATAAGTATTTGAATAATAATAATAAAGTAATATAAATAAAGTTAAATAAAATTATTTTATATATAAATAAAGTATAAGATTTGTGTATAATAATAACAATAACCCAAGATAAAATTTATAAGTGTATGTATTTTGTATAATAATAACATAAAATAAAAAGTAAATAAATAAATAATAATTAATCAAGTAGCTTAATAAATTAAAATAAATGTAATTTTTGTATGTTTAAAATAATAATTTTAAAGTAAATTATCATGTATACTTGTATAATAAATAATATACAATAAATGCACAAATAATGTATACTTGTACATATATGTATTCCATACGTATTTATTATAATATCGGTCTCGGTCTAGTTTGGGCCCAAACCCAACTACAAGAGAATGAACTGATTAAAGGTTATCTAATATAATTTAACCTATTATTTTCAGATGTTGGCCGAGACATTTATCATCAACCATAGTTTTTTTAATCAATTTCAACAAAAAGATGAGCAGATCAAATTGATTATTTATATAATTGATCAATGGTTTTTAATTTTTTGTTTTTTCTTACATATTTATAATAACATTGCATTGATGATAATTAATTATTGAAGATAAAGTTTGAATTTCTTTCATAAATAGTCCAGCTCGACTCATATATTAAACTGACCAGTTAAACATGTTTTAGCATAAACTTGCTCGTTAAGATCAAATGTTCGATCCTCTAGAAAGACGTATTTGATGTAATCTACTATTTGGTTTTAAATCGGATGCCTTTCGAAAATAAAATCAAGCTAACCTTTACTGTAATGATATGATGGTTAATATAATATAGGGAAGACTTCAAAAAAAAATTGTTCACTTTGGAGAAAGCTAGGAAAAACTCCAACTAACCAATCAATTTTTAAATTTTTTTTCATGATTTTTTATTATTAGCTTAGAAAATGCTATAAACAAAAAAATTTAATAAAAATATGTAAATCACGAACTTACGTATATGTAACCTATAAAATTAGAAATATGTAAGTCATATATGCAGTGTACAAGTTAGATATATGTAATAAATAATTTACATATATGTAATAATATGAGTTACATATATTTTTTTTATTTTTTTCTTTTTGTTAACAAATCTAAACTTATAATAAAACAAAATGTAAAACGAAAAATGAAATTGATTGATAACAATTGTGATTAGTTTTCTAAGTTTTCTCAAAAATGAATGTTTTCATTAAAACCCTCCCCATATAAAATAATTCAAAGATTAATTTTACAAAAATTAAAGAAATCAATTAATTTGATTATATATATCTGAAGAAGAGAATATACATATATATAGGGTAAAGATTGGTTGTTAACACACCTTAGTTGCGGTAACCTATTAATTCTAGCAAAATCAACCCAAATCTTTGAAATTTTTTTAATGACCTTTATTATATAATATGTGACAATCCGACTTTTAGGATTAACCTTGTTAACGGAAGATGGTGAGATCTCAGACCCAATAGAGCCAATGCAGGCCCAATAAAGCCAAGTAGGCCCAATAAGACCAGTGTAGGCCCATTGAGGTCTAAGAAGGCCCAATAAGGCCATTGTGGGCCCAGTAAGATTAAGATCGGCCCAATAAGTTTAAATTAGGCCTAATGGTATTTTGTGAGGCCCAATTAGTTTAATTTAACCCAACAATGATTTAAGTGACCAATTAGTGATAATTTGGGATTATTAAGGTAACCTTGTTAATCGAAATGATATGTGGCCAATCCGGAATAACCTATAGGAGTTAGGAATTAAGAAAAATCAATTCCTAAGTGTTAAGTTGTTGAAGATTAAACTTGTAATTGGTTTTTAGTGTCAATTTTGACTTCTACAAGTCAAAATTCGGCCAATTGGTTAATGAAATTCGAAAGTCATCTCAATCCGTTACAAGTAACCGAATTAATCATTCAATCAGTCCGCAATGATGATGATTAAACGCTATTATGAACTATTGTAACTGTTAAGCCTCGAATTAAAGATGATTAGTAGGGTAAAAGTCGTAACCGTCCCTAACCCACATCCAATGTGTATAAATCGAGCGTCCTTTGCACAATTTCACTGTCCTAAACATTGGTCGGCATATTCTGAGGAAGTTCCAAGCTGCAATTTGATCGTGGAAGCTTTGGATTGAAGAATACAATAATGGGTCGGCCGAAGTGCAAGCAAAAAGGGGGCTTTAACAAGTAGACATCCAACCACGTAAGTTTTCATTTCTATACATTCAGAAACCTCCGATTATCAATATCCCTAACCTAATTCCATATAAGAACATCGAATAGTATGAACTCCGATTCTAGGGTTCATCATGAAGAATGAATTGGGGGTCTTGGTTCAAACGAATTAATGAATCAAATTAATGTACCTGGGTAGTTTCAGAAGGCTTCGGTTAAGCTAACCCATGTATCAATTTTGTTGAGTAACATCGAATGGATTGAATTCCAGTTCTAGGGCTTGTAATAAGAACGAAATTGGGGGATTCTTAGAAAATGTGTATTGGAATCAAATTAAACCATGCTGGTAGCTTCATGATGTTCCATAGAACGATATCCCTAAGTTGTTTTGATCAAACATTAGCGAATTGTATAAGTTTGATAATTAGGGTTTTCGGTTAAGAACAATTTGGGGTTTTTAGCTTAAAGGAGTATAATAGCTGAATTAATTAGTACAGAAGCGTTCGAAATGCTAAGATAAAGGAAAACCCTATGAATTGGAGGTGTAACATAATCGAATTTGAACTGATTGAGTTGTGAATATTGGTGTTTTCGTTCGATCCTTAGAGAACAACAATTTATCGAAATTTGTTGATTAAAAATCAAATTAAAACTTGGAATAGACTCGATTGAGTTATAGAAACATAAACCCTATGGTTTTAGGTTTGATTAGGTTCGAATTCATGGTTAATTGGGTGTTGAAAGCTTCGGTTAAGGAATATAGGGGAACCCGATTAGTTTGGGTTAAAACAATTTGAAATGGATTTGGTTAACTAAATGAGAAGTAGAGGAGATGGTAAGGAAGGTGAAACCTGGGAGGGAGGTCACGGGTTCGAACCCGGCCCCCACCCATTTTGATGTTTTGGGCTATTTTAGAAATTAAGCCATAACTCCTTCGTTTTAAATCCGTTTCGACCCGTTCAAGTTGCGTTGGAACCGTAACAGGAATACGGACACTTTGAAATGTTAAAATTCATATTTTAATCCGAAAACGAAATCGCGTATAATTACGGTTATTTAAATAAAATCAAATACGATTTTATTTAAACGATTTCAAAAGCACGCGTATTTACGTATGCACATTTTTGACACTTTAACATACGTGTGTTGACACGTATGTGATTTCAAGCACAAAACGATAATCCGAATAACACTAGGTTATTGTTTAAACACAGATTCTTCGTAGGAGGATTTCCTACACGAGCTTTTAGTGTGTGATCATTCTGCTAAAACCAAAGGTGCGTACACGGCCCCTTTCTTGTTTTAAACTGTTTCGGGGGAGAAAACATGTGCAACAAACTATTTTTAGATACATATCACTTGCATGAGTTAGCTGTTTACATTATGTGACAACATATCAACTTGAAAGTCCTTACACACCTCGAACCGTTTAGTTTGCTGTAATGCAAAGCGTGGTAGTTGGAAATAGATCTATTAGGTTTGACAAACCTCACCTGGTAGATGGGATCTACGCAGGTGTTTGACTGACCAAACACAATTTTACTATTGTTGTGATAGACAATAGTGGCAAGGCGAAAACATGCTATAGCATGGCAATCCGTCAGCTTCGGTGTCGAACACTTATGTAAATAGTTTATATGACTAGCTATCATGACTGTGCATGTGTGATTATGTTATCTACAATCTTGTTATTCAAACTGCTGTGTTTGAACATTGTGAATGATTAAAACCTGTGTTATGCACCAACCTTTGTGTTGACTTGATTTACATGTTTTCTCAGGACGCTAAGGCGCGCGTTAAAGCTGGCATGGACTAGGAGATAGAGTCTCATGCATTTTAAACATTTTGAATATTTGAATTTGAACATTTAAGTATTTTGTTTTGTAATGTTTACTTTACAACTGTTATTGGTTTTAAACGCTTCCGCAACTTTTGTAAACTCTGATGTTATGTTTAAAGACCAAAGTATGTTTTGAAATTCATATAGAGGTCTTCGCTATGTCTAATGATCTGAGATCCTGGTTTGTCACGTTCCCAAACGGTATGATTCTGTTAGTTGAAAATTGGGGGTGTGACATAATAGGTGGTTCATTTTTTGTGTTTTTGCTAATTTACAAGCATTTAAAAACTAAAACAAGTGTAAGCTTACGTTACAATGCTAGTTACATTTATTTTTTACGGCACTTATACTAACGTAAAATCCTAAATGGTGATGAATTAGCAAAAACACAAAAAAGAAACCTCGTATTTATGTATAATAAAGGCCATAAAAAATTTCAAAGTTTTGGGTTAATTTTGCCAAGGTTAATATGTTACCGCAATTAAGATTGTTATTATATGATCCCAATATATATATATATATATATATATATATATAGGGAGAGGAACAAATGTTAACACATGTTTATTGCGTTAACCAAATAACTACATCTTATTTCTTAGGAACTCACACTAAAGTAAATCTAAAGGTGTATGTTTTTTTAATTATTGTAGGGTCCACTTACATTAATAAAAAAATAAGAAAAAACCTACACCTTTAAATTTACTTTAATGTGGACCCCAAAATAATAAGATTTAGTTATTTGGTTATCGAAATAAGGAAGGGTTAACATTCGAACAATCCCCTATATATATATATATATATATATATATATATATATATATATATATATATATATATAGGGGAAGGTTCAAATGGTAACCCACCATATTTGTGGTAACCTATTAACTCATTTTCATTGGTTGTTAAAATAAATCCTTTTGAAATGAGTATTCAATCTGAAAAAGCCAAAAAAACATGTGGATAAGATTTGTTTAAGGGCATTTTTGACATTTAGCAAGGTGTACTTGATTCCTTTTTTTTAAAAAATTTACCCCCCAAGTTTTTAAACACTCATAACTTTTATATACATTATTATTTTTTTATAAAAATTTCAACATTAAATTTGTCACTTTTTTATCTTTAATTCAAGTATAATTTTTCAAATTTTTTTAAAATTTTCGTAATTTGCACTGATGCAGCGACATTTTACACTGATGCAGCGACATTTTACACTGACGTAACGAAATTCATTTTTTTACACTGATTTGACATTTGGTGAGGGTGTACTTGATTCCTTTTTTAAAAAAAGTTTACCCCCCAATTTTTTAAACACTCATAACTTTTATATACATTATTATTTTTTTTATAAAAATTTCACCATTAAATTTGTCACTTTTTTATCTTTAATTCAAGTATAATTTTTTCAATTTTTTTTAAATTTTCGTAATTTGCACTGATGCAGCGACATTTTACACTGATGCAACGATGTTTTACACTGATGTAACGAAATGCATTTTTTTTACACTGATTTGACATTTGGTGGGTGTACTTGATTTCTTTTTTAAAAAAAGTTTACCCCACAATTTTTTAAACACTCATAACTTTTATATACATTATTATTTTTTTATAAAAATTTCACCATTAAAATTGTCACTTTTTTATCTTTAATTCAAGTATAATTTTGTCAAATTTTTTAAAATTTTCGTAATTTACACTGATGCATCAACGTTTTACCCTGATGCAACGACGTTTTACACTGATGCAACGACATTTTGCACTGACGTAACGAAATGCATTTTTTACACTGATGTAATCACAATGATGTAACGAGCTGAATTTTTACAAAGTTTTCGTAATTACACTGATGTAAGGATCTGGATTTTTTCAAAGTGTTCTTAATTTTTTAAAATATTAATGAACTAATTTTTGTAGTAAAAAATAATTTGTAACAAAATGAAAAGATTTTACGTTGGTGTAATTGCAAACGCTCGAAAAAAAATAGAGAAAATTACGAACGCTCATAAAAACATGTTAAGCGAGATTTTGAAACATTGTAAACGAAAAAATGAGATAAAATTACGAACGCTCGAAAAAACATGTTAAACGAAAAAATGAGAGAAAATTACGAACGCTCGAAAAATATTTTAAAGATGTTAAACATGTTAAACGAGATTTTGAAACATTTTAAACGAAAAAATGAGATAAAATTACGAACGCTCGAAAAAACATGTTAAACGAAAAAATGAGAGAAAATTACGAACGCTCGAAAACATTTTAAAGATGGAAAGATTTTGAAAAAACGAGAGAAAATTATTATATTTATCGTTCGTTATGTTGGTGTAATTACAAACGCTCGAAAAAAATTCAAAAAAAAATTGGCATGACTATTATGGAATTAACGAGAAAAATATAACGAGTTTAATGATGTAATTTTTATAAAAAAATAACAAAGTATAAAAAAGTTATAAGTGTATAAAAATCAAGGGGGAAACTTTGATTTAAAAAAAGGAAAATAGATATTATATTTATGATGTTGGTGAATCTGATTGGCTTAAATGAGTTAATAAAATGTCCATAATACCCTCATAAACTCAAAAAGGAATCTATGATGTGTATGAATCTGATTGGCTCAAATGGGTTAATAGGTTACCACAAAAATGGTGGGTTCTTATTTGAACCAAATCCTATATATATATATATATAGGGAGGTTCAAATGTTAACCCTCCCTTATATCGTTAACCCATGTTAACCCGGTATTTTTGCCCGAATCATTGTTTTTTTCTCATGGTTTTTGTTATACATAAATAGGGGGGGTTTCTTTTTTATGTTTTTGCTAATTCGTCACCGTTTAGAAATTATTTACAAGTGTAAGTAAGTGTAAGTTACTTACATTAAGTGTAGTGTAAGTAACTTACACTTACTTACATTTGTAAATAATTTCTAAACGGTGATGAATTAGCAAAAACACAAAAAAGAAACCCCCTATTTATGTATAACAAAAACCATGAAAAAAAACAAAGATTCGGGCAAAAAATGCCGGGTTAACACGGGTTAACGATATAAGGGAGGGTTAACAATGGAACCATCCTCTCTCTCTCTCTCTATATATATATATATATATATATATATATATACGATTTGGTTCAAATAAGAACCCTGTGTAATTACGGTAACCCAGTGAACTTTGACAAGGAATGCCCGAATCTTTGGTTTTTTTTTTCATGGTCTTTATTATACATGTTTAGGGGGGGTTTTTTTTTTTTGTGTTTTGGCTAATTCGCAATGCAAATTGAATTTGCATCGGTGTAAAGTTTTTGCATTTTTCTAAATGTTGCGAAATGCAACTCAAATTTACACCGAGGCAAATTCGATTTGCACTGCGAATTAGCCAAAACACAAAAAAAAAGAAACCCCCCTAAATATGTATAATAATGACCATAAAAAAAACCAAAGATTCGGGCATTTTTGGTCAAAGTTCACTGGGTTACCACAATAACAGCGGGTTACCAACGGAACCTTCCCCGATATATATATATATATATATATATATATATATATATAATATATATATATATATATATATATATATATATATATATATATATATATATATATAGGGGGAGGTTCCATAGAAACCTTCATATTTGAGAAAACTTAGAAAACTAATCACAATTTTTATTAATCAATTTCGTTTTTCGTTTTTTATTTTACATTTTGTTTTATTATAATGTTAGATTTGTTAACAAAAAGAAAAAAAGAAAAAAAAATATATGTAATTCAAGTTATTACATATATGTAACTTGAAAATGTAGTTTACAAGTTAAATATATGTAACTTTATAGATTACATATACGTAACTTCGTGATCTAGATATTTTTATTAAAAAATTTTTCTTGTTTATAACATTTCTAAGCTAATAATAAAAAATCATGAAAATTTTTTTAAAAAAAATTAATTGGTTAGTAGGAGTTTTCTTAGTTTTCTCCAAGGTGAGGAGTTTTCTTTTGAACACTCCTTAATTGAGGTAACCCATTAACCCTGTCAAAAAACGCTCAAATCGCAAAAAAAATTTTCAGGGTCTTTTTATACAAAAATACGGGGCTCCTTTTTTAAGCGTTCACTAATTCACAGGCGTTTAAAAGTTAAACGACATGTAAGTTTGCGTTACATTGCGACACTTAAATATATCTTCGCAGTGTAACGCAAACTTACATTTCGTTTAACTTTTAAACGTGTAACACCCCGACCAATGGCGGAAACGTCGGGATGCCACGAGGGATGTGTAGATTGTTCAAAAGCTCATGGGCATCTAAATCCAATCATCATATATCAATCAATCAACCAAAATAATTACACAAAAATCATGTTCATCATGAAATAGTTACAACAAATACAAAAGAGATTTAGCTATCTAACTAAATTCTAGTCGCCAGATATTTAGTTATTTAGCTAAGTCCAAGACCCTATATGATGATGTCCAAAATAGAAAAGATCACCCTCTTCATCCTACTTGTCTCCATCACCTGAAACATGTAAGAAATCAAGTGTCAACTACAAAGTAGTTGGTGAGTAATCTTAAGTTTTTATAAAATGGATTTAAGAGTTTAAGTTTAAAAATGGTTTTATAAAAGGTTTAGATAAAATGAGTATAAAGGCTTATGACTTCCTGAGAAAATCCACAATAATACCTGTATGAGATAATCCAACCAATCCCCAAACTTAACAACCAAGCACATACACAAACACATAATCACATAACCAATCAGTCATAATCAATCACAGATAATCATAGTCAGAAAGAGATAATCAACCCACATAACAAATCAATCAATCTCAATATCAACATTCTCAAATAATATCTGTGACTATACATGGACATTATGTAATTAACATAAGTTAAAAACAAGATCCATGGAGTGGTAGCTAACCATGTGGCTATACATGAAGTCAAAGCAATTAACCGGAGTTAAAGGCGATGATTCACGGAGTGGACAACATCCACATGACAATACATGATATCAAAGCAATTAACCGAAGTTAAAAGCAATGATTCACGGAGTTTGTGACAATACATGTAATCGTTGTTATTGACCGAAGTCAATAACAATGTTTACACGGATATATAATTATAAGAGACAATCCAATAATAATGATAATTTATAATTGTGAATATCATATTGATAAACAGGTATTAACCTTGTGTTATCAAAACAATATTTAATTGGTATACATGTTTCACCTCTGAGTTTTAAAACCAAAACAGTTTAAAGAAAGGGAGGTTATGAGAACTCACCTGAGTCCTTTAGAATTTGAATTCTTGTAATGTGCGTGCTCACGTAAGAGAAATCAAACCACTCAAAAACCTGTATTTATAAGTGTGTTTGTGTTCATAAGTATTCGTGTTTTATTCAAGCTAATTACCCATAAGTGTTAACTTTTAATTACTTGGTATCACCTTAACCTAATTTATTTATTCTAAGTTAAAGTGTTTAAACCAACCTCTATTAGTTATTCATTATCCGCTTAATAGTAAGACTTGTTGGTTCTCTCATCATTTTCCAAGGGCAACAAGTTTTGATCCTCCGAGTATACACCCATATATATATTTGTATAAAGATAGTAACTCTAATTTCTTTTATACATAAACATTCATGCATGATCAATTGTACTAACCATCATATTTTAAAGTTTGTAACACCTTCATTTAAATTAAATAATATTCATACTTACCTTAGTTAATTCACAAGTTCCATACACATATAATTTCCTAGTTCCTTTAAAACTCAAGTTAGAAGAGATGGAAACATGTTAATTTAGCTTGGTCATGCATGCATGTTTATGTATTTACATATATTTTTCTATTCCCTGTTGATCTTAGTTCGTCTCTTATATGGTATCCCCCCACTAGGCAGCGAACCTTTTTAGACCAAGGGACTAGGTTCGGCTCGAATAAAGAAGAAGGTTCGCCTCCTTATAGACCCGCTAAGGTTCGCTGGCCATTAGAATGGTTCGGCTAGAACGAGGGGAGGCCCGAGGTTCGGCTACTTCTTCCCCAGGTTCGCCATGCAAGGGTTAAGGTTCGTCCAGCTAGTAGGGTTCGTGGAACAACAGGTTCGCATAGGTCGAGGGTTTCGTTTGCCTGGCATGGGTTCGGCGAGCAAAGGTTCGCAGCCCCAACCTGTCCAGCTATGGTTCGTCTACCAGGGTTCGTTTAAGCAAGGTAGGTTCGTGGCACTTGCTAGGGTTCGGCCCACGACAATGGTTCGCCGCATGCAGTCACAGCCTAGGTTCGGCCACCCTCATTCCTTTGCGAACCCTGCACCACCGGGCCCATGCTCACGAACCTGTCATGGTCAGCAGGTCATCTCCATCACCCTCATGTTCTAGGCTTAAACCGGTGTAGTCGTGGTGTCCCAAGCCTCGTTCCACTTCACTCGACACAAGAGGAAACCATAAACTCGATCTAAGTTGATAACCATCTCACCCATTAGTTTTTCACTATAAAACCGAAAATAAAACTTAGGTTTACCTGGATTCGTCGGCCCAACTCGCAATTTCTTTGAACTTTCTTGTTCTCCTTGGTCTTGTGGTCGTTTTGGCACCAAGATCTCACGATTCCGTCAAGAAACGAGCTCAATAAGCTAGAGAGAGGATGGGGGTGTGTGTGTGTGTTTTTAGAGAGAGAAATGTGGTGGTGAAAAGTGAAGGAAGAAGAAAGCTTCCCTTTCTTTTATCACGTATTAACAACTCGTGGTCGGTCTCGTTTTTATCGCGATAAAACATGATAAATGTTCGGTTTTCAACGTAAACATCTTTAAAATATAACTCGTTTAAATAATTAAGTTTCATTTTTATAAAAGAATAATTTTTTTTAAGGAAACGATTTTAAATAAATCATTTCGTAAAACAATTCCGTTTCGTTTCGTTAATTTAATTATTTAAATTATCCGATTATTCGAATTTAATTTAAGTTGTGATTCCTAATAAATATTTTTAGTTTTCTTTATTAATTTAATATCGTTTGGATATTATTTAATTATCTCGTCGAAACACGTTACTTACGTACGTATTCGTAAAGATCGTCACCTTTGCGAATCCAACGCTCGTACCGCATTTCAATTTACGATTTATGGAATATCGTTTCAGAATGTTATTCCTAATAATTATATTCGTGTGAATCGTCACCCGCACGAATACATTTATTAGGTTAACATTTCTGAATTAATATTCGCGTTTAAATGATGTCCGTAACCTCACTTAGCGTAATTAATTCCCATTATTTATTAACTTTAATATTATCATTCTCAAACCAAAACCCACTAAACCCTAGTCACTGACACATCCATGACAGACCGAAATATGCATATATATAGAGCATATGCAGAGGTAGATCGCAACCTCCCCTACACCGTCCCACCGCTATTTCGATAAACCATGACCATGTGTCCTTGACTACGTTTAGTAACCAGACCATAACAAACTCCCAGTTCCATTCCAAATCCATTCCAAACCAATAATGCATAATCAGTATAATGTAACTGCGATAAACTCTCTGGTTCTGTTTAGTTGGGTTACAACTAAACTCTCCATGGTTTACGCATATCATATGTTATAAACATGCATACCAGCAACAGTGATAATAATCAAATAATATGTCAATATTATTAATTACAAAATCTCAGGTCGTAACAGTACAATCGTACGAATGTACAGATGTACGGACAACCTAAAGTACAGTGATGTTACAAAACGCTTGTGAATTAGCGAACGCTTAAAAAAGGAGCCCCATATATTTGTATAAAAAAGACAATGAAAATTTTTTTTGCGATTTTAGCGTTTTTTGCCAGGGTTAATGAGTTACTTCAACTAAGGTGGGTTCTTATTTGCTCCTTACCATATATATATATATATATATAGGAAAGTGATCATATAATAACCCTCATTAATTGCGGTAACCCATTAACCCTGGCAAAAAACGCTCAAATCGCAAAAAAAAAAATTTTCATGGTTTTTTTTATGCAAAAATAGGGGGGCTCCTTTTTTAAGCGTTCGCTAATTCACAAGCGTTAAAAAGTTAAACGAAATGTAAGTTTGCGTTACACTGCAACACTTAAATAAATGTTCGCAGTGTAACGCAAACTTACATTTCGTTTAACTTTTTAACGCTTGTGAATTAGCGAACGCTTAAAAAGGAGCCCCCCTATTTTTGCATAAAAAAAAACCATGAAATTTTTTTTTTGCGATTTGAGCGTTTTTTGCCAGGGTTAATGGGTTACCGCAATTAAGGTGGGTTATTATTCACTCCTTACCCTATATATATATATATATATATATATATATATATATATATAAGATTGTGATCAAATTATAACCCTTTCTTAGAGCAATAACTCATCAACTCTAAACATCCAATCTGAAGGTGACACATGGCATTATTCAAAAAATCTGATGAGAGGTAAATTAGTAATTTGTTTTCTGTACTAACTTACCCCTTCTTTTTTTATACATCCTTAACTTTTTTATACTATAATATTTTTTTATGAAAATTGAAACATTTTACTCGTCTTATTTTTCTTTTTAATTCTGTTATAGTCTTGACTAGGTTTTTTTATTTTTTTCGGATGTTCGTATTTACAGCAATGAAATAAGCATAAAAATAACAAATTATTTGTAACGAGTTATAACGAATTGAGGTTTATATTGTTATAGAATAATTAGGGGTTACGTTTAAGAGCGTAAACGAGCCAAGCCGACCCCGACCTTGTTAATTACGTTATATTCTTGACTAGGTTTTTTTATTTTTTCCGGATGCTCCAAAATTCGTTATATCTACAAGATTGTAAATACATTTTAATACTTTAAAAAAATTATATCTACAAAATTGTAAATACATTTTAATATTTTAAAAAATACTATAACATTTTTTGATAAAAACCAAAATTCGTCCTTGTATATACATCTTAATACTTTAAAAATATATATATCTACAAAATTGTAAATACATTTTAATACTTAAAAAAAAAATACTATAACGTTTTGTTGATAAAAACCAAAATTCGTTATATCTATAAGATTGTAAATACATTTTAATACTTTAAAAATTATATCTACAAGACTGTAAACACATTTTAATACTTTAAAAACCAAAATTTGTTACAAAATCAAGAATATAACGTAATTAACGAGCATCCGGAAAAAATAAAAAAACCTAATCAAGAATATAACCTAAATAACGAGCTCGGGATCGGCTTGGCTCGTTTACACTCTTAAACGTAACCCCTATTTGTAAACCCAAATTCGTTACAACTCATTACAAATAATTTGTTATTTTTATACTTTTTACATTGGTGTAAATATGAACATCTGAAAAAAATAAAAAAAATATAGTCAAGACTATAACGGAATTAAAGAGAAAAATAAGGCGAGTAAAATGGTGCAATTTTCATAAAAAATATTATAGTGTAAAAAAGTTATGGATGTATAAAAAAAGAGGGGGTAAAGTATTTAATATAGCAAATTACATTAATACCCTTATTCCCTTTTCTTTTAAATCAAATACATTATTATATTATAGTTATATATTAACCATTAGATCAGCACCTTGTAATTTGATCATTAAATATGGTGAAGTTATTGGATTATTGATGAATCCTAAGGTTATCAATAGATCACTTCCCCTATATATATATATATATGATTTGGTTCAAATAAGAACCCACCATATTTGTGGTTACCTATTAACCTATATAAGCCAATCAGATTCACCCACATCATAGATTCCCTTTTGCTTTAATGAGGGTATTATGGACTTTTTATTAACTGATTTAAGCCAATCAAATTCACCCACATCATAAAAATATATCTATTTTCCTTTTTTTAAATCAAAGTTTCCCCCTTGATTTTTATACACTTATAACTTTTTTATACTATGTTATTTTTTTATAAAAATTACATCATTAAACTCGTTATGTTTTTCTCGTTAATTCCATAATAGTCATGCCAATTTTTTTTTGAATTTTTTTCGAGCGTTCGTAATTACACCAACGTAACGAACAATAAATACAATAATTTTCTCTAGTTTTTTCAAAATCTTTCCATCTTTAAAATGTTTTACAAATTATTTTGAGCGTTCGTAATTTTCTCTCATTTTTTCGAGCGTTTGCAATTACACCAACGTAAAATCTTTCCATCTTGTTACAAATTATTTTTTATTACAAAAATTAGTTCATTAATATTTTTAAATCAAAGTTTCCCCCTTGATTTTATACACTTATAACTTTTTTGTAATATGTTATTTTTCTATAAAAATTACACCATTAAACTCGTTATATTTTTCTCGTTAATTCCATAATAGTCATGCCAATTTTTTTTTTGAATTTTTTTCGAGCGATCGTAATTACACCAACGTAACGAACAATAAATACAATAATTTTCTCTCGTTTTTTCAAAATCTTTCCATCTTTAAAATGTTTTACAAATTATTTTAAGCGTTCGTAATTTTCTCTCATTTTTTCGAGCGTTTGCAATTACACCACCGTAAAATCTTTCCATCTTGTTACAAATTATTTTTTATTACAAAAATTAGTTCATTAATATTTTAAAAAATTAAGAACACTTTGAAAAAATCCAGATCCTTACATCAGTGTAATTACGAAAACTTTGTAAAAATTCAGCTCGATACATCATTGTGATTACATCAGTGTAAAAGTATGCATTTCGTTACGTCAGTGCAAAACGTCGTTGCATTAGTGTAAAACGTCGCTGCATCAGTGCAAATTACGAAAATTTTTAAAAAATTTGACAAAATTATACTTGAATTAAAGATAAAAAAGTGACAAATTTAATGGTGAATTTTTTATAAAAAATAATAATGTATATAAAAGTTATGAGTGTTTAAAAAATTGAGGGTAAACTTTTTTTAAAAAAGAAATCAAGTACACCCCACCAAATGTCAAATCAGTGTAAAAAAATGCATTTCGTTATGTCAGTGTAAAACGTCGTTGCATCAGTGTAAAATGTCGCTGCATCAGTGCAAATTACGAAAATTTTAAAAAAATTTGAAAAAATTATACTTGAATTAAAGATAAAAAAGTGACAAATTTAATGGTGAAATTTTTATAAAAAAATAATAATGTATATAAAAGTTATGAGTGTTTAAAAAATTGGGGGTAAACTTTTTTTAAAAAAAGAATCAAGTATACCCCACCAAATGTCAAAAATGTCCTTAAACAAATCTCATCCACATGTTTTTTCAGATTGAATATGGACCACTCATTTTAAAAGACTTTATTTTAACAACCAATAAAAATGAGTTAATAGGTTACCACACTTGGAGTGGGTTACCAATGGAACCTTTTCCTATATATATATAAGGGTGGTGTGAGAATGATTGTGAATAGGTGGCACGTTATGAGACCAGCAAGACATGACATGTTAGTGAGATTCAAGTTCATTGTCATGCCTCCCGACACCACCAATCCCACTTCATTCTTCTCCCTCCTCGAGCCCTCCCCCTCTCAATCCTGCCTTTTTGACATTTGTACTTGATACTAACTTTAAATATATATATATATGTATAAACTGTTGCTTTACGTTCGAAGCTAATAATATGTTTAGAATATACAAATAACAATATATAGATGTGTGCATAAAACAAAAACAAAAAAAGAACTTATCTAAACCGAATTAATTGAACCCGAATAAAACTAATAGGTTTGGTATAAGTTTTTTAAAACACCAAAATTATGTGTCGTCGGTTTTGGTTTTACCTAAACTTAAATCTGGCAAAAAAACAATATATTTGTTTGTGTGTGTATATATTAGCTTGCACAAAATTCAATGATGTATAAACTTTATCTTTTTTATTTTTTTACTTTTATGATACCATAAGCACATATGTATGTACGAAGAGCTTCAAATTTATCAAATGACATGTATGTTGGTTTAGGTATATGATATCAAAAGCCCAAAAGATTATTACATAATTTATAGATATTTATCTGTTAATTTAGTGTTAAGTAATATTATAAGTCCAAAAAATTTTTCTTAATATAATTTCTTAAGTCATTTGTTTTCTGGACCCAAAAAAGTTACGCTTATGCATTGAAACTGAAACCAAACGGGTTTTAAAAACATAAAATTGAAAAAACCGAGCACAAACAGGTTTCAAATCCGAGAAACTAAAATTTCAGTTTAGGTTTAGGTTAAACCAAAAACTCATTCTTGCACACTCCTACATAACAATCACTTTAATTAAATTTACTAAAATTAAGAAACTGGTGTATGTATCTCACAACTTTGATATTATTTTTATCTCATCTCATATTTTGTTAACAATATATACATATATTACTAAATACAGTATAGATGCATATATGTATTTGAACAAAAAACTACAGATGTCATTTTTTAAACTAAATATTAAGCATATTGGTACATCGTTTATAGGACTTAGGCCACTCGGAGTGGACAACGGGAAAAGGACGGGAAGTGTCTTACCGAACCGGGGCCGGCCGGAAACACCGCGCCCCCGGTTTCGGCTCGGGGGAAAGTGGGGTTGGGTCACCGATTGAGGCCGGACGTGGGAGAATTTAAAAATTCGACCGTTGCTATATTAAAAAAAAAATTCAAACTCTATAAATATCATCATTTTTTACATCAAAACTCACACTCTTTATCATTTTCATCCTTCATTCTACAATCAAATTATATAAAGTTTAAACAAATTGATCCGTTTACGTTTGAGCTTCCACCATTTGACGAATGTTTGGATTTTTCAGTTTTATTTTTTTTATTTAATTATTTAGGTTGTATTCGCTTTTTTTTTTGTACTCTCTTTTTATTTTTAATTTAATGAATCTTTTTTATTTTATTATTATTATTTATTGTTAAAAAAATTAATTAAAATAAGATTTGAAAATGGGAAAAACTGGGACGACACCATGTAAAATGGGGAAAAGTGATGTGACGCTGATGTGGCAATGGGGAAAAATGGAGAAAAATGGGACGACTTCTAGTGGCCTAATACAATGGTAAGTTCGGTTTATATGGTTCTTGGTGCATCTTGGTACATCGTTTTTCAAATGAACAAGCATATATGTGTGTGATTTTGATATTGATTAATCATTCTAAGTATAAGATAATTACATACAATGAGAAATAGAAAGATAAACAGTTAAAATTTTGTGTTACGTATCATGTTTAAATGTCAATAAGCTTGTAGCTCAACTGACACTCTATGATTTTCATAAAGCTTAGGCTTTGTGAGGTCATGGGTTCAAATCATGGCCAAAGCGGTCAGTAGGGGGTTTTACCACATAGTGGGTTTCCTCCTAAAAAGCAGGTGGATTTGCTCGATTCAGCGCTCGCCAACACCTGGGCTTTAGATACCGGGGAGTTGGTAGCGGACTGTGGTCGCAGCGCGTGGGTTGTTGGGTCCAAGGATTTATTTGGGCTATGAAGAGGCATGCCGTTGAGCCCTCGTTAGCTGTTCAAGAAAAACGTATCATGTTTAAATCGACAAGTATACGTGTATACATAATTCTGGAGTTTATACTTATAACTAATTATGTGTTGAACATCCCTTAAACACACATAATAGGTTATACCATCATTATTTTTATTAGTGTAACTCTTTGAAATATAGTGTCACTTTAGTTGGCAAACACACTTAACCTAGTAAAAAAAATCCAAAACCACAATAAAAACACGAGTGTATCTTAACTTAATTAAAAATTAAAAGAAAATGAAATAATAAAACTTGGTTATTATTTCATGACATTACCACATACATTATATAGTTGTGGATAAAAGAATTATTTTTATCGTAGTTGTAAAAGTTGTTAGGTGCTAGTCTGATGACGAGGTACCGCTTAGAAATTAATCAGAATTAATCGGAGCTAGACGGATTTATTTTTTATATGTAATTTTACTAATATATACTATATAAACACATCAATATCAATAATTTAATATACTGGTTCAAATAATTAAAAAAATACATTTAAACATACTAAGGTGAGTACTTCAAAGTTCAAACTTAAACACTAATTTCAAAGTTTAGATTTGGATTTCGATGTTTAATAGCTATATTTGATGTTTCAGATATTAGATTCGATGTTTTATAGACATATTAATGATTTTGGGTTGAGAAATGTCTCAAATAATCATTGATCTGGGTCATTTTTACCTGAAAAAAGTAAAATAAATAAATAAATAAATAAGCCTCCTAGGCACCGCATAAGACAAAATCGACAAGATTGGAGGGCGCCTGACGCCTAGCGTCTAGACGGCCGCGTTGACCGATTTTTTCAAAACTATTTTTATTAATGACATTCTTTGAAAAAAATAAATGAATTACTGAATTAGTAGACAATTATGCATCTAACACATAAAACCATATATTATATTTACCTATTGTACTAAACCAAAATTTATGTGAAGACATGACATGTTTTAAAAACACATTAACTTTAATTTTCCACCAAACATTTATCATCCTCCTCTAATGAATAACTACATATAGAACACACATTTCATCCTATTATGTTTTTCTCACTCTTTTTATTTTATTAGTGTCACTATTCCCTATCATTTTTGATTTGGTAATTTATAACTCAAAATAAAATATATTAAAATTTATATATTGTAATTTTTTTATTATTTTACCCAAATATATAGGTTTTTATGCTAATTATATATAAAAGTTCTACGAATGTTAATACTACCAACATAAACATTGTCTATATGGCACAAATATACATGGCATGCAAAACTTGTTTAGCTAATTAAACTTAAATAAAATAGAAAATCTGATTTCAAGGGTTTTATAAAAATCAAAGTGAAATTAATTAGTTAACACACATATAAACATGTAATTTATCTAAATTTTGATAATTTAGACTTATGGAAAATGATAGAAAATCACAAAATACTTGTGAATTCCTTAATAAAAACTAATAACTTTACTCTTCATTTTAGTCCTAATATTTATTTAAATTTAACATATTATTTAAAAAAGGAAATATAGTTTGAAATTTGGAGATAGAGGAAGGGGTTACAACTTACACGCCACATCATTGTACTCGTGCCTGCCTTGGAATCTCACTCGATTGCTCCACGCAAGCTTCATCATCTCCATTATAACATTTACATTTTCCCTTATTATTATGTTTCCAGTTTCACTCCCCTCTTCATCTTTCTTTAAAAATGAAATAAATTTTTAAAAAAATTTATACTTAATGTTAAACAATATCTTATGGCCTTTTAGTCTAACTATATGTGTGCGTGCGCGAGTGCGCACACACATCGATACTTGTAACCAATGCTAGTATCGATCTCTATTATTGGATTATCTTCAAACAAGATTTAAACCATTTAAATAGATGGTTGGGGCGGTTATATGATGTTTCTGACAATTATGATGATTTCTGTTGGCTAGTGACAGTTTTCGATGGTTATGAGATCACATCAATTTGTTGTTTGCTAAGTCGGTTTACGGCGATTACGTGATGGTTTGTGACGGTTACAACATAACAGTTCGATGTTAATTGCATGTTATTGATTTTATTTGTTTTATGTGCTTTTAATTAAGACCAAGGTTGTATAAGGTGTTAAACGCTAGTCGGGCAGTGAGGTACCACCTAAAGATTAATGAGGATTAATCAGAGCTAGGCGGATTGTAATTTTCATATGTAATTTTACAAATATATATTATATAGAACATGAATCTCAATAATTCAATATAACACTTCAAATAATTTAAAAAATAAACTTAAACATACCAAGTCAAGTATTTCAAAGTTCAAACGTAAATGCTCGAACAACAAAAGAAGATTGAAGACTCGAACAACAAAGAAGATCGAAGCTGATTTTAAAGTTTAGAGATTGATTTCGATGTTAAGTGGCTGGATTCGACATTTCAAATATTGAATTCGATGTTTCAGAAACATATATATTAAGATTTAGGATGTGAAATGTCTCGAATAATCATGGATCTGGTCATTTTTTAGTTGCAACAAGTAAAAAAAATGGTCTGGGCCGATTTCCTCCGACTTGGTCACCTAGGCACTGACTAGGCCGCCTACCACTTTTCCAGCAGACTAGAGCTAAATTGACAAGATAAGAGGGCGCCTAGCGCCTAGGCCGGTTTTTACAAAAAAGCTCGCAACGTGAAACTCGCTCGAAAAGTTTAACTAAAAAATCTCGACTAGAAATAAGCACTTTTAAAGCAAGCTAAGGCCGAGCCAAGGTCGAGGCTCATCAGCTCAGCTCGCTTTTAATTACAAGTGTGTGTATGTATGTATGTATGTATGTATGTATGTATGTATGTATGTATGTATATCTATATATTTGATCCAATATATTCATTATATTAGATTAAATGTGTGTATAATATATACACATATAATATTATTATTCATATGTATGTGTGTGTATACATACATACATAGATTAAGACATTTACAACACTTTCTTCTTTTATGAATTTGCGAAAATTGATCACCGTTTGAGACGTAACATCGTTGTAAGTTTTTCACTTACAACACTGCAACTGTTTTAGGCCTAAAACTTACAACGATGTTACGCCTCAAACGGTGATAAATTTTTGCAATCTCATAAAAGAAAAAAGTATTGTAGATGTCTTACAATCATGGTTGCAAAAATCGCTAGGCGCTCCTAGGTCGGAACAGGTCCTTGGAGCGAGTAATCGGAGAGTACTCGGCCCTAGGCGGGAGTACTCGGGTAATACTCAGGAAGTACTCGGACTCGGAACAACTCCTTGGAGCGAGTACTCGGAGAGTACTCGGCCTTGGAGACCGACTTTTACAACAGTGCTTACAATGATGTTTAAAAAATCCAAGATTTAACTTCATTTTGACGAGTAATTTCGAGTTAATGCTTTAAAAGTGGGTTATTATTTGTTCACAATCTTATATATATATATATATATATATATATTGTGTGTGTTAAAAAAAAGAGGCTCTAGATTTTTTACGAGTTCGAGCTCGAATTTCCTCCTCGAAAAAAATTTCTGCTCAGCCTGAGCTTGAGTTAAGCCTAGCATGGCTCTCCTCGGCTCAATTTATTAAGATTAATATTTTTCTACCTTATAAGTCATACTTTGATTGATCAAATATTTATTGTTTTTATTTAAAATGCAATTAAATTGTGTTATGAAATTATAATAGTAGTGCTTGGCTACCAAATAGGTATAAAACTAGTTAGATTGGTTATTAATAAAAAAGCTGAACATTTAGTTCTTGTTGTTTATCTCTCAAATTTATATAATTAAAATATGATAAATCAAACTTAATAAAATAAACAAAGATAATAAAAAGATGATTAGATGGAACTAAGAAGCAAAAATTAATGTTAAAAAATAATACTCTTTTGTATTGTAGCTTGAGGGAATTAAATTACACCAATGATGATCCTTCATTTTGCTATTAATTATTAATTATGTAGTTTTTCAACTATTTCAAAATTATAATAAAATCATTTTTTTTCTTATTTTTATAATAAAATAAAACTATCATAAAACCTCTTTTTAACTTGTTATCAACTCATTGACTTTGTAATAACTCATTGTCACGACATCTTACTATCTTAATAAACAAAAATCAATTGTTGTCACTTGTCATAGTTTTAGATTACTATTGCCACATGTCATTTTATTATCATCTCAATTAATTCTCCCTCATATTAAATAGTTATATAATCTTTCATAATAAATAATTTCAATATTAATCATATTATTTACTTATTCCATATTAAAAATTAAAAATAGTTTTAAAAAGATTAAAAATTATTTTTTTATTATATAATATGTACTTTTTCTAAAAATTATAACTTTTTTAAATAACAGAAACATAAATCATTATTTTAGAAAATTAAAATTTTTTGAGAAAACAAATTTTCTTAAAAGATGATTTTTTTTAAAAATGAAAGTAACTATAAAACTTAGTTTTCAAACAAAATGATTTTAATAAACAAATGACATTTTTAAAACAAAAGGATTAAAAATTATTTTTTTATAAACCAAAATTATAAAAATGATATGGAAAGCTATGCTTTTGAAAGAAAAAACTATATAAAGTTTTCAACAGTTAATTTAAAAATCTCACTTGTTACAAAGTAAGATGGTCTGAAATAATTCTTTAGTTATTAAAGTTTTTAAGTATTTTTCTACTACTTAAAGTACTTATAAATATTTACCTTAATCATTTTATACCAAAATAACGTTTTATATTTCTTAAATTTTTATTAATAGTTATTTAATATTTTATATTCAATCCGTGTAATACACGTGTTAATAATCTAGTAGTGTAATAAATCAATTTATGCATCAACGACTTATCAAGGCGTTCTAGGGTGTCAAATTCATTAATTTCTCTTTGTGAACATAAAAAAACTAAGAAAAACATAATATAAATTTCTACTTATGCACAAAATAAAATAGCATTTTATAATTACACACAATAAAATATAATTTACTATTTTGCACGACTAAAATGTCATGGTTTCATCACTAATTTTACCCTTTTTTTAACTCACAATAGACTTGTTATTATAATGCAAGTAATTTGAACCTTTATTTATTTTTAACTTACAATAGACTTTTTATAATACAAGGTGAGTTAAGGTGTTACTTTATAAAATAGTTAAGGATTCAAGTTTTATAGTAGACAAAAATAGATGAAAAAGGTTTGTAGTTAAAAAATATAAAATAAGAATATTGTTATGTTTGTTTGGGGAGATTGCACTCACAAGCATGCTGCTTTCACTTGTCACAAGTTTATGATTCTCTTAGACCTTATTACAATAATACAAGTGTCTTATAAACATGACTTGTTATAATAATAGTCTATCCATGAATATAGAGAGACAGATAGATATTGTAAAGATGCCCCTGTAATGAATGAAAGGGGGTTGATGACATAAAGATGGTGTCATGGATTTGGCAAAAAGCAAAAGGGAGTACAAAAGAGATATGATATGGGTAATGTGGTGTGAGTTCCAAGAGATTGATTGGTGATCTTTTAGAAGGAGTGATAATGTTGGAGTTGAGGCTTGTAAATGTAAACATGGAGGCCATCATGTTCCCTCTTTTCCAAACTCTTTAACAAACAAACACCATTAGATTTTAATCCAACCCCACCAATCATTATTCTTCTTGTTTACTTGAGTTTCATCACTTCAAAACTTAAGACATGTTTTTTCTTTTAACTTTATGTTTCTTTATCTTGTTGCTACTTTCCACTCTTTTACCTCATAACCCTTCTTTAAGTAATCATTTATATATGGTTCATTTCAAATAATAAACTCATTGGAATTAAAATGTTAATTCGTCCGAATGCATGAGCTTAGGTCCAGCTAAAGACGGATTGATATAAAAATGCTGTTAGGAGAAAAAGCAACCAAGCATTTCTTTAGAAGAAAAAATATGTGAATATTTTACTTCTATATATATTTTTTTCTAATTTACGTTAAAAAAACATTACTGTCTAATTTAAATTAATAATTAATATTATTATATAAGAATGAGAATATGATGTTTCCGGAATATTGATTCTAACACAAGTCTAGAAGGAAAAAAAAACACAAGTTTAGAAGGTTATATAATTATTTTCATGTGAATATAAATTTGGGTACGTATAATATGTTTTTTAAAATGAATATTACACTACTACATGGGTTTTGATGGTAAAAAGTATGAGAATAATTGTGAAGTTGATGTGTGGTATTTTCATAAATTTTTTAAAATGGTATTATGATCATTATGTTTTATGTTCCATGTTATTGTCTATTATGTATCTATCATTGTGTTTTACGTTTATTTCATTTTGTGTGATTTTGTCATTGTTTTTATATCTTAAATAAATTAATTTGTTGTTATTTGATTTATATGAATTATATAATAGAAGTAGTCAATTGTATTATTTCATCATTATGTTTTTTAGAAATCATCATTTTTGAAATCACACAGTTAATGTTATTGTGTCATATGTATTTTAATTGTTTAAAACTTATATTTTTATCCTTGTGTTTTATGTTCAGATTATTGTGTAATTGTATTAATCCTTGTGTTTTCTGTTCAGATCATTATGTAATATGTATTTATCATTGTGTTTTACATTTTATCTTATTTAATGTTTTTATCATTTTTTATATATATTAAATAAATATTTTATTATTAAATTTTTATGATTGAAATATTAGAAGTATACAATTGTTTTATTTCATCATTTAGTTTTTTTACAACTCATCATTATAGAAAACACATATTTAAGGTATATTATGTTATATATTTATCATTGTATTTTATGTTTAGTTTATTGTGTAATATGTATTCACAATGTGTTTTACATTTTAGATTTGTTTCTTATCATTGCTTTTTATACATTAAATAAATTTGCTATTTAATTATATTTTATAGAATAGAAGTATATAATTTCTTTTATTTTATCATTTTGTTTTTCAAAACTAATCATTTTAGAAAGCACATATTTCATGTTATTGTGTTATATGTATTCGTTATTGTGTTTTGTGTTTTTAATCATGTCATATCATATGATCATTGTTTTTTATGCATTAAATAATTTTTTGTTATTTTATTATTTTGATTTATATATTAAAAGTACAAAATTATGTTTTCAGCATCATGATTTTCAAAACTCATATATAAAAATGGTATAACATAATACAAGCAAAAAAACACAATTAAAAACAAAAGACATCGTGACAAGTCAATTACATATTTTTCCTTCTTGAAACACATTTCCCCTTCTTGAAACATATTTTCTCTTCCAAATAAAAAAGTCATTTACATATGTCCCCTCCTAAGGAGAGATATGTAATTGAGTTGATTAGGTAATATGTAATAAAGACTCTTAGTAAAAGATATATGTAAAAATCCCTAAAAAATTAGGGGAAAATGATAAAAGAAAAGTCAACAGAAAATATGCGACTAAAATATCCTTCCAACAAGTTTTCTCTACAAATTGGTCTAAGTCTTTGATTATAGATCCAATTGTTATAAATATTCATAAGTAACAGACATAAATTACCATCATTCTCTTATTAATGATGAGTCATAAATAATCATAAGTAATAGACATAAATTATCATCATTATCCTATTAATGATTCACTGTACGTTACGAATAACACTTGTATATATATGTGATGTATGTAATAGTTATGAAAAAAAATGAGAAAATCAATTTCCTTTCATGGTTGTTCTTGTTTGTAATCTATCTTGTTCATAACACGTTATCAGCACGAATGCCTCTAATCTCATACATGAATCCATTCACAAAATCTCATCTCTTCTCTATGATGGATAGATGAATGACAAGAGTTGGTAAAGAAAAAAAAAGGCATACAAACAAGGAGTGAAGAGTCAAGGTTAGTGCCGACAATTTACGCTGCTACGACATCGCCACATCAATTGGTTTCTGGTATGTATCTTTACGATTAAGGTACAAATTGAAATTTCTAATCCCTTTGTAATTTGTATTCATAATCCCATGAAACATCGACTTGTCCTTTGGGTTCTTACTGCATTAGCTAACGATGTTGAGGCTACTACCGACCGTGATTCACACTAAAACAGTTAGATCGTTCCATATCTCTATCAAATTTTTGTTTCTTTGAGTCAGTCGACGTTCGTTGGTTGAACATGTTCAGGCACCGTCTCCGTGATAATCCGATGAACTGGTGCATCAAAAGATTTACCCAACTTGAAATCATTTTTTTTTCTTACGGATTTATAGACAATATTTGGGGATAAGGGTTTGTTTTGCAAAAGAACAAATTGAAACCGAAAAGTCTACAGGGTAGCGACAAGTTGGGAATTTTGTCAGACCCATTCGGTTTTATTATATATTTAGCTATTACCTATTTCTAATTTTATTTTTATTCGTAAAGTTAGTAAATGCTAAAATTGAGCATAAATAATATATAAATATTGTATATTTTTTTCATCATTCTAAATTCAGAATGACTTTTGAACTTGTTTACATATTTATGTTTCTGATTTCTTCACTTGTATGAAAGTATTAAATCAATATAAATAATATGGTTTATAAATAATAAAGGTATAGATTAGTTTTGATTTAGTGACTTCATGAGATCATTTATATATACATAGAATAATTTTGAGATAAGGTTCATTTTAAACTCCTTAATATAGACTACACAACTATATCATATTACTGTAAGCTGTGTTGTCTCCTTACCATTAATGTTATTTAAAATGTAGAAAAATGAATTTAGACATATATTGTTGTCTTCCCTAGTAAATTAACATAAGAGAAAATTTGTCAATAAATATAAAAGAACAGCTTTTCGTTATTGAACACGTAGTTCTAACGAATGAGAACTTGAAATTCTCCAAAACATGTATAAAGGCTTATTCTTTTAAATATATGTATCTTTCCTTGTAGATACAAATGTCGAATCTCTCAAAACTTGAGTTCATCGCACTTGACATCTCTGGAAAAAAAAAAAAACTTCCTACCGTGGTTTAAACAAAGCTATTGTTATGGTTTTGACTTAAATTTTGTGTTGATTTTATAATATTATTTCTACAGAATTATGTCTCCAAGCTCCAACAAAGCTATTATTGGTGATGAATGTATAGTAGATAGTGGTACAACTAACACTATTCTTAAACATAAGAAATTTTTCTCTGAGTTATCTCCTAGAGAGACACCTAACCTCATTGAAGGCTCGGGAAGAGCATGTATTATCCTATCTTCGGGTACCCAACTGATTATAAATGATGCATTGTACTCAAGTAAATCAAGAAGGAATTTACTTAGTTTTAAAGATATTCGAAAAAACGGTTATCACCTTAAAACAACATCTAAAAACAATATTGAATATCTACACATTATCACCAACAAAAATGGTCAAGATACCATTGTTGAAGAATTAAATGCTCTATCCTCTGGATTATATTATACCAATATCAATCCTATTGAGTCATATATGGTGAATAATCAAAAATCACAAGATAAGGACATATTCACCATATGGCATGATCGACTAGGTCACCCTGTTAGCACAATGATGAGGCGCATAATCAAAAGTGCGACAGGACACTCTCTCAATGGCTTAAAAATCTTGTTAGCACAAGAATTATCATGTGCATCATGCTCTCTTGGAAAATTCATTACTCGACCTTCACAAACCAAAATATCACAAGAAAATCCCTCATTTTTGGAAAGAATTCAAGGGGACATATGTGGGCTTATACATCCCCCGTGTGGCCCATTTCGTTATTTCTTGGTCTTAATTGATGCATCTTCACGATGGTCACATGGGACTCTTCTGGCTACTCGAAATGTAGCATTTGCTCGGTTGTTAGCCCAAATCATACAATTGAGAGCAAATTTCCCTGAATATCAAATCAAAGCAATCCGAATGGATAATGCTGGAGAATTCACATCCCAAGCTTTTAATGACTATTGTATGTCAATTGGGATCAATGTTGAACATCCGGTAGCACATGTTCACACACAAAATGGTTTAGCAGAATCCTTAATTAAACGATTGCAGTTAATCGCTAGACCACTATTGATGCGATGCAAATTACCATCTTCTGCATGGGGTCATGCTATTTTGCATGCTGCTGCACTGGTTAGATTAAGACCAACTGCTGATCATGAATATTCTCCTTTACAGTTGGTATCCGGAAGAATACCAAGTCTGTCTCATCTGAAAATATTTGGTTGCGCGGTTTATGTTCCAATATCACCACCACAACGCACCAAAATGGGACCCCAGAGAAGATTGGGAATTTATATTGGCTTTAACTCCCAATCCATTATTAAGTACTTAGAACCACTAACAGGAGACATGTTCACAGCACGTTTTGCTGACTGTCATTTTGATGAGACAATATTCCCAGTCTTAGGGGGAGATAAGAATAAAGAAAGACTGGTAACAGAAGAAATAACATGGAATGCATCATTGTTATCAAATTTCGACCCTCGAAGTGGTCAATGTGAATCTGAAGTTCAAAAGATTATACATTTGCAAAGAATAGCAAATGAATTACCAGATGCATTCACAGACACAAATAAAATCACAAAATCACATATACCAGCATCAAATGCACCTGCTCGAATTGAAGTAATCCCTGAAGCGATTACCATACAAAGAAAACATGGAAGACCAATTGGCTCCAAAGATAAGAATCCACGCAAACGAAAAGAGCAAAATAACATGGTTGGTGAAAGATCAGAAATCATTACAAATGAAACCCCAGCAGAGGTAAATGTCCCAGAAGAAAATGAATTTCCAGAAGAAACATTGGCACCAAATAAAGATGAGATCTCTATAAATTATGTACAGAATAGTACGATATGGAACCGAGATAAAACATGTGTTGATGATATATTCGCTTTTGCTATAGCAACAGATGTAATTAATGAAAAAGATTATATACCTAAAACTCTAGAAGAGTGCATGCACAGAAATGATTGGCCAAAATGGCAAGTAGCCTTGAAGGCTGAGTTAGATTCACTTGAAAAGAGAAATGTTTTCGGACCTGTAGTACGAACACCCATAGACGTCAAACCAGTCGGTTATAAGTGGGTATTTGCAATAAAACGAAATGAAAAGAACGAAATTGTACGATATAAGGCCCGGCTAGTGGCCCAAGGGTTTTCCCAAATCCCTGGAGTTGATTATGAGGAAACGTATTCCCCTATAGTGGATGCGATAACCCTTCGATTTTTAATTGGTCTCACAGTCTTTGAAGGACTTAAAATGAGACTTATGGATGTCGTCACTGCATATTTATATGGGACCCTAGAAAATGACATCTACATGAAAATCCCTAAAGGATTAAAAATGCCCGAAGCATTAAAATCAACACCTAAAGACATGTGTTCTATAAAACTCAAAAGATCTTTATATGGTCTAAAACAATCTGGTCGTATGTGGTACAATAGACTTAGCGAATATCTTAAAAATGAGGGATACAGGTCTGATGTAATCTGTCCGTGTGTTTTTATAAAAAGAACTATCTCAAAATACACTATAATAGCAGTATATGTTGACGATATAAACATAATTGGATCTCCTGATGAGATTGAAAAAACTGTTGAGCTATTAAAGAAAGAATTTGAAATGAAAGATCTTGGTACCACAAAATTGTGTCTCGGCTTACAGTTCGAGCATCTTTGCGGTGGTACATTTGTTCATCAGTCAAACTACATCGAAAAGATGTTAAAACGTTTTAATATGGACAAAGCTCATCCTTTTAGCATACCCATGGTTGTCCGATCGCTAGAAGCACATAAAGATCCTTATCGCCCTAAAGAAGAAGATGGAGAAGTACTTGGTCCAGAAGTACCATACTTAAGTGCGATTGGTGCTCTTATGTATCTTGCAAATAACACGAGACCTGATATTGCATTTGCGGTACATGTGCTAGCAAGATATAGTTCGAATCCAACTCACAGGCATTGGACTGGAATAAAACATATATTCAGATATCTTTGTGGGACACGAGATTTAGGTCTCTTTTATCAGAAAAATGAAAAATATCAGCTTGTTGGTTATGCTGATGCTGGATATTTATCAGATCCACATAAAGCACGGTCTCAAACAGGTTATGTATTTACATATGGTGGCACAGCAATCTCATGGAGGTCGACAAAGCAAACACTAACAGCAACTTCATCAAATCATGCTGAGTTGATAGCACTATACGATGCTGGTCGAGAATGTGTGTGGTTAAGATCAATGATTAACCACATACAACAAGCATGTGGATTGGAAGAGATCAAGAAAGACCCGACAATTATCTATGAAGACAATGCTGCTTGCATAGCTCAGATCAAAGAAGGCTTTATCAAGGGTGATAGAACAAAGCATATCTCACCAAAGTTCTTTTCAACGCATGACTTACAAAAGGATAAAATAATCGATGTCCATCAAATCAAATCACGTGAAAATCTAGCAGATTTATTTACAAAGTCTTTGCCTAGAAGCAGTTTTGAGCAACTATCACATAAAGTTGGACTTCGTAGATTAAAAGACGTTTATTAAATTAAGGGGGAGCATTATACACGTTGTACTCTTTTTCCTTAACTAAGTTTTGTCCCATTGGGTTTTCTTGGTAAGGTTTTAATGAGGCAGCATAATTGATCCAGCAGTATCAATTATTTTATCGATCCTGAAGCATCGAACAACATTATCCAGTAGTATAATGTTCATAGTGAATAATGAGAGGTGATATGTCTGAGGGGGAGTGTTATAAATATTCATAAGTAACAGACATAAATTACCATCATTCTCTTATTAATGATGAGTCATAAATAATCATAAGTAATAGACATAAATTATCATCATTATCCTATTAATGATTCACTGTACGTTACGAATAACACTTGTATATATATGTGATGTATGTAATAGTTATGAAAAAAAAAATGAGAAAATCAATTTCCTTTCATGGTTGTTCTTGTTTGTAATCTATCTTGTTCATAACACCAATGACTTGAATTTCTACTACAATTTTTACACTATGTATCTTTTTTATTATAATATGAACCTATTACATATGTACAAAAGCCAAAATGTGAATAACAAAACTAGAAAGCTCGTGAGCTACTCATGATTGGATCAATAAAAAAACTCAAATAAATCAAGCCTAACGAACTTGTGCCCGAGCTCGAACCTGAATTCAAGCCCTAAAATATGCTTCATTTAGTTATCGAGCATGAACTTGAAATTCTCATATTTAGTTCGAGCTGGTTCGCAGACTTAAACAACCTAATTAGTTATATAATTTATATTTAATATAATAAGTGTGTATTTATATATACATGCATACGTACGTACGTGCGTGCGTGCGTTTGTATAATTACTTAATTTATGTTTAAAATTATGATCAATATAATTAAATTATAATATAATATATATTAAAGTTAATAATAAAAAGTAAATTCATCAAATAATTAAATAATAAACGACCCAGCTGAGTTGTGAACAAGCTTCCAAAACTTCTTATGAGAAGAGATTGAGCTCGATAAGTCAATATGGAAGGTGTTAACTTTAGAGTCACATTTGAAAATATAAAGAAGACAAACGCTTTATTGGATTGTTTCTTAGAAGGTGAAGGTGAAAGTAAAAGTTACGGTAACCAACTTTGTTGGGATATAATATAAGCAATCGGTACCTCATGGTGATGAAAACAATTTCGATTAGTCGGCGGGCAAGAAACCAGTTGGAAGTAGCCATGGGATATAAACAAGTTGTCAAACATTATGTTGATTTTGTTATGACATGCTTAGGTTAAAAATTTGAAAAACAAAACAAACAAACACCACAGTAAAAATGTAAAACTTGTAACATGTCAAAAGAGAGATGAGTTTGTTCTAAGATTGGAATATTTTATAGCATTCGAGTCCAAAAGAATTTGAAAATAAGAAAGCCCAAGAAATAGGTGAATTAACAAGGTTCTTAAAACCATAATAGAGAATATGGTTTCAACGTGTGGTCCTGAGACAACATCTGGCTTATAACAGTTCTAACGAACATCTGGTTTACATTATTGTAATTGTTTATATCCAAAAATTTACAACAATGTTAACTCTTAAATGGTTTTAAATTTACACATACATGTAAAAGAAAGTGTTATATGTTTGTTACAATGATGTTTGGAAAAAAATTCAATATTTGGATTGATGTTTGCGAAGTTATTTGAGTTAGTACAATAGGAGTGAGTTATATTTTATTCTTAATTTTATACATGCATGCATGCATTATGTATGTATGTATGTGTTCAATTATAGTTGTTTAACACTTGCAATTTTTAAAATTGTATAATTGTAAGAATGTAGTCGGTTACTTCATATACATATTTCAAGTTCATTATTAAGGTGAATTTGGAGTAAAGGACATTTTAACACGTGACTTTTAGCATTAGCTTAAAAAACAAGGTATACTGTATTACCATATACAACATACCCAAATGGTTATTGAGTGACATGTATGTGATACATTTTTAAAATCAGATATGAGAATAAAATTGTAAAATCTAACACATACCCAAATCACTTTATAATCAGATATAAGGATGAGACTATCAAAACCTATCGCTTAATTAGATCATTGTCATCCCTGACACATGCTCAATGAGAGAATAAATGTCTGAAATTGATGTATGTCTAGGACATGATCCTAGGAAGCATTCCATCCATGCATGATCACCAACAGTTCAGTCATTCTCTCACTATCCAAATGAAATTAAATGAAACTAATTTAAAGGCATTTGATAATCTATCATAAGTCAACAGCTCATCACTCATCACTCATCACATAAGGAAGGATAAAGAAAGTAAATTAAAAAAATATATGTTTAACAGTCATTGATCTTTTTCTTCAAGAAAAACTATCCTTTCTGTGTAATTATCTCTTGACAAATATAAGTTATGAACCAAAAGTTCCATGCCAAAAACTATCCATTTTGACGTGTTGCCTAACGTGCTCAACCAGATCATAGTTCCACATCTATAGTACAGACATCCAGTTGCAACCGAAGGAATGTTAGTTAAAAATGAATAACAAGATCCTTCCAAAAATAAAATTCATTCGACTAACATTACTCTACAGTTAATCTACAAGTACAACAGTTAATTTACAAGTTAGCCCTTCAACAAGTTGAAGATAATAGATGAAAGACTAGATTTCACCAAATAAACACTTGTGGATGGTTATGGCAATTGCAGCAGCCTTGTGAGGGTGGAAAACAATAGCACATAAACCAAAACATACAGTAACCAAAGCAGCCACAAGGATGAGATGACGGGTAGTAAAAAATCTATTGGTTTTATAATTGAACATGTTGTTTCTGTGTTTTTCCAGTTGCTCTTTGCAGGGTGTCACACTCATAACGCAATCGGATTTTAAAATTCCAGCCTTTCCATTTTCATGCCCCGAAGATGGAACCTATTAGTTTTAGAATATTAGATACTCAGACATTGGGTTACAAAATTGCAGCTTGTACCACATCAGTTACTTATTTATTAAGTTTATAGGTTTATATATATATATATATAGGTTTTGAGGGGGGTTTTGATGTATGCTTTGAAAGTGATCATATAACAGTGAATGGGTGTTCGAAACACAGCTCCAAACACCCTCTTCATATAATTTTCATTTTAAAGAAATGGATACAAACAAACAAACAAATCAAGTATATTCCCGCTCTTCAACAGGGTTCGAGGGGGAAGGACGAAGACAAACCTTTACCCCATCCCAGTTGGGATAGAGAGGTTGCTCCGAAGGAGCCTCCCCCGGCTCAAAGTTATCGTTTGAAGTTAATCATCCCAGCGCTTTTAACATTATTTTCACAAAAATAAGTAAAATAACGTTAAAATTAGAGCAATTTTACTTTTGCCCCTCAGGGCCCACACAATTTTAAAGAAATGGATGTTTGTTTTAATAGAAGCTGTGTATTGAATAATCATAGACGCGTAACAAGTAGTATTAAACGGGTTGTAAAAGATGCAGTTTGGATGAGGTTCTGCAGCATGAAAGGCTGCAATAATGAGAAAGTCAAATGGTTGACTATTTGGCAAACTCAGTTTTTAAAAAGTTCATTTTATTGCAACTGTCAAATGGCTGCAATAGATCATTTTAAGTTGCTGTTTATCAATTTCATTTGAAACTTATTACCAAACACTAATTATTTGACCCCTAAAATTGCAACTGTCAAATGTCAATTTCAATTGGCAAAATTTTAAACACCCCATTATAATTCATTGTCATATAAAAGGAAATAAAAGATCATTAATCATCTATATGAGAACTTTTCGAGTGCAAAGATAGAGAAAACAAATACTTTCAATACCTGATTAACGGTTGAGATGAAAGGATGCACCTCATCTCCACAGCTTTTATCATCATCTTCTAACAAAATATTTTCATGTGACCCAAAGTTCAGATTTTTCTCCAACCGCTGATTTAAGACTTCTGTAGCACGATTCAGAGTTTCCTGAATCAGTGTTTTATCAGCTTCAAATATATCAATTTTCGTCTTAACACGATGTAATACACGCTTCAAAACTGTAGTAGATTCGTATTCAATTAAAAAATTAAGTAAAAAAGTGAATCTCTGCAGCTGGGATGGCATTATAACACATTCTTTGTCTTCTACAACTGGCTGTTTAAGTAACCATGCCATATCTACAAGCACTTCAGAGAACTTGCTAACAGCAAAGTCACAAAAACTAGATTCCTTGTCTCTTGAATGGAGGGTTGAATAATATTTCATCTGCATTATTTTGATCTCAGAACATATTTCTTCATCTGCAACAAGAATTGGGATGAAATTGGATAGACCAGATTCATTCTCAACCTTCAAGATAGAAAAGTTGAAGAATAATCAACTAAAAGATGTGATGATCACTAAAACTAGAGATAGCAAAATGGGTGGGTTGGGTAGGGTCAAACATTATTTTGGTTAGTCATTTCTACATATTACACCACATATGCTATGTACACATATAATGTATATATGTGTGGGCCCTCAAGGGCCAAAGTAAAATTGCACTAATTTTAACGTTATTTTACTTATTTTGTGAAAGAAACGTTAAAAGTGCTGGGATGATCAACTTCATGATGTCTTCTGATGTTGTTCCCAGAACCCAAAACGTGATGAGAACAAGAAAAAACTCAGAATTCTTATTTAATAATTGATTGGTACAAAGAAAAACCTTAAACCTAAACCCCTATTTATAATAAAACCATAAACCAAAAGTCAAACCTTATCCCTACAAACTTGCTGAAAAAACAAATCTAATCTAACTTTTAAACTCAATAGATAAACCAAAAACAAATTAAACCTTTAACCCTTTAACCTAATTAATTTACAAGATTAACCCAACAATCACCCCCCTAATCTTGTAATCCATTAGTCTTCAAAGCAATGGTAGATGATCCTCATCCACTTGAGCCAAATTGACCTTTTCTTTCTTTTCTTCCCAACTAGGACATTCCGACAAGTAATGCCCAAGCTCACTACATTTGTAGCACCTAATACGACTCTTATCTCGTGGAACTTCTCACCACCTCCTCGACCTCTCCCGGACCCCCGACCCCTACCTTGGCCACGTCCAAAGTCATCCCGGTTAGAGCTTTCACATCCACAATGCTCACATTTGTCCCCCTTTTCTGCTGCCTTTTCACTTAACCTTGTAAATAACAATTGATTTTGCTCGGTTTGGGTCTCCTCATCCTTAATCCTCTCCTCATAAGCCTTAAGTCGACCCACAACATCATCATAACCAATGGTCTTCAAGTCTACAACTTGCTCTATAGAAGCCACCATATGAATGAACCGTTTAGGCAACCCATTAAGAAATTTCTTAACCAATGTTGTTTCTTCTATAACCGAACCAAGTGAGTTGGCTCGAGATGCATACTCGGATAACTTATTAGCAAACTCATCAATCACACCTTGATCCTTCATCTTTAGATTTTCAAACTCTCTCATTAGAGTTTGAAGCCTTGCCTCCCGAATCCGATCCGCTCCCAAGTGACGATTTTTAAGAACTCCCCACATCTCCTTCGCGGTTTGAAGATTTCCTATTTGTAGTATTTGTTCTTCGGGCATGGCTTGGAACAAAAGAGCTATTGCAATGTTATTTTTCTTAGCATCTAAGTTTGTTCCAGGCTCTATCATCTCCCACACCCCATGAACATTGAAAATCACTCGCATCCTCATAGCCCATACCGTGTAGTTTGTAGAAGACAACACCGGGCACTGAAGAGACATGGTATTATTTTCTTTAACATTGACCAGAGCTTGATTTTCTGGTTGAGCCATGATCTCGATCAAATCTGCTCAAAGCTTGCTGCTTTATCCAAAAAAAATCCAACCCTCTTGTGAACACCTCTCTTGATCAACAAATCTGACCAGCCCTTGCTTTTCTGTCTCTCTGGTGACAAACGACTCCTTCAGCTCCCCCTGCTGATTCGTTTACTGCACCAGGTTCGTTGATTTCAACCTGCCGCACCAACAGCCCTCCTTGCTGTTCACGACTTGAGATGATTACACAAGAATCGGACTAATCTTCCTTCTTCTGGCTTGGATCGAAGCTAATCAACCTTTAATTGCACTGATTTTATAGTCAATTGAAGCCTCCCGTCGATAATGATTGCCGATTGGGAACAGATGCTTCCCGCCGATCGTGATTGCCGACCACTGCTCCTCGCCGATCACCTTTCTTTGAGTCGCAGGTATGAGCTTAAAAGCTCTGATACCAATTGATGTCTTCTGATGTAGTTCCCAGAACCCAAAACGTGATGAGAACAAGAAAAAACTCAGAATTCTTATTTAATAATTGATTGGTACAAAGAAAAACCTTAAACCTAAACCCCTAATAAAACCATAAACCAAAAGTCAAACCTTATCCCTACAAACTTGCTGAAAAAACAAATCTAATCTAACTTTTAAACTCAATAGATAAACCAAAAACAAATTAAACCTTTAACCCTTTAACCTAATTAATTTACAAGATTAACCCAACACTTCAAACGATAACTTTGAGCCGGTGACTCCTTCAGAGTAGCTTCTCTATCCCAACTGGGATAGAGGTAAGGTTTGTGTCTATCCTTCCCTTCCAGACCCTACTGAAAAGTGGGAATATACTGAGTAAGTTTGTTTGTTAGTCATTTTTACATGTTGAAAGGGCAGGATGTACTGCATTAAACCCACAAACACTTTTTATGCTTTATTGAAATAAGTAAATATACATTAATTATTATTCCATTTGTGAATAGGATGATATAATCTAAAAAAAATTATACAAGTTACAAGATTGTATGCATTAGAAATAGACTATGAACTACTTACAGCCCATTTGACACATTCCACTTTTAACTGCTTATTTATTTGAGTCTTGAGATAAAACACGAGCAATTTAATCCTTTCCACTATTCTATTATAATTATTTATAAATAGTAGTTTTTTTTACAAGGTGCTTTGGTTCCACCTGAAACAATCTCATCCAAAAAGTTACCCTTTTGAACATTACCCAACTCCCCCAATTTGCCGCCCTATAATATGTATCAAGTATCAAAACAAGTAGTAAGTCCATTCAATATCATTATACATATACATAAAGATAAAAGTAAACTGAACCAAACCTCGATAAATCCAGCGCCGAAAATATTCAATTCAGTACGAGGGACACATATGTTTAGAAACTGATGATCCAAGTTTGTTGTAGAGTTGTCATTTTGGTTGCGCAGAGAGGAAACACGCACATTGTTTGTCAAATACTTGCCAGCAAAGGATACTAAAAACCTGCACTTGTAATGCAGTTAACAATCATCAAAGTCATGTGGATTCTCTCTTATGAATATACAATCTATAGATGCAGATAATAGTGCAAGTTTTAAACAGGTTTCACTAATTATAATGTATTAAAAAAGACTGATGATAGTTAGATACAAGATTTCTATATCCCGGTTTACAAGCAAAAGATTGAAATACCAAGAAGTAAAATCAACCAAATAGACCATTTTTATTCGTTAAAAAATGTTGGAAATAATAGGAGCTTACTGAAATTAGGATTAAGCCAAGAATATTAAAGAAAGACCGTTGATGATGTACCTAAGTCTGGGTTGAAGTAAGTTGCTTCCACATGCCATAAACTCAATGGGTTTGCCCGCTTCAAAGCATGTAGGCTCAACATAATGAAGCTTTGGGGATTTTTCCCCTGCCTTGATTCTAATCACAGACCTTCCACCTGCATAGAACTGATTGGACATAAGCAACCGACTTTATTAAAATAAGTCGAATATTTAAGATCATGAACACTTGCTTGTAGGTGACGATGATATATTGAAGATTTTGGTGTAGAAATTATTAAATAATTCAGAAATATTAAATGACAAAATGAAAACTTAAGTGGCATACAGCCTCTAAAAAGCTAGTCTTGAAGGATGGAATCAAGTGATAGAATATACCATTTGTTTGCTTTTGTTGTTTGAAGTTGTAACAATCACATAATTAGTTGCTTCAGTGTTTGGGAATTCTTATATCTAGAAAAAGTATTACATAAAATGACCAACAAGGTCCTTACGAAGAAAGGAGACGCCTTGTGGGTTGTGAGAGAGTAATAATTTGTCAACAACTGCCCTTTGATAATCAGTGTTGTTGCAGATAGTATGAAACTGATTTATTGGCCCCTGGGTAAGCAGAAAAACAATATATTTAGCAAAAGATTAAATTTAATTATTCTGATTTATTGGGCCCCACCGCCGGCCGGCCATCCAACACCACCAGGTGTAGTAGCTCATCTCTCGCTCTCTCTCTCTCCTCTTTCCCTCTTTCTCTCTCTCTCTCTCTTCGATGTCGACCATCCACGCCCTAACCCCTTGACCGGCCGGTCGGAAATCATACCTCAGCCAACTACCAGCCCACCGATACATTCAACCGGAAACCCTAGCTGCACCGAGCCCACAACCCACCGGACTAAGCCCTCGCTGCACCCACCCGACTCAATCGCTAGAAAACCTTGCATCGACCTCCGACCGACCACGCTCACTGGGAATCCTACTCCCACTGCCATCTGACCACAGCTTACCAGTGGCCTAGCTGTCCCACCTATCACACCCCACAAGCGACTGACAATCACAAACAACCACACCCCACAACCTACCCCAACATCATAGGTCAACCGCTGGTTAGGCCGGAAACAGGCCCTACTAGTGTTGTATTCTGCAGGTACATCAGACAGAAACTCTGCTGCCAAAGCTCAATACAAGCTATCAAGGAGACTAGTAAGAGAAAGGTGGTTAACTGAACACCAGGACACGTGCTGAGGTGAACTAGGAACACCCTAACTTGGGCGCCCCGTGGTGAGATTGTTCTATTATCTCATTTCTCATATACTTGTGAGTGAACTGTATCGGTGTGTCTGATCATTACCAATTGCATACAGGATACCACTTTGCACAGTATATAGTTATTGGATCTTCATTGTGATTCTTGTACGATCTGGTGTATTTGTTTGCGGGATCTGGGGCATTTGTGATTGTTATATTGTCGTTTGATCGGGGTTGACACGTGTGTTAGTTTTGCACATATATCGTACAGGAGTGTATTGTGTGCTTGGGCTATAGGCTGTTCTGTGTGCCTTTTGTTTTCTTTGTGTGTTCCGATTGACCGTATAGTATTCTTGGGCATATTCGGTTTTATCTACTTGCTGGTGTTAGTCTATTATTGAGTATTGTGCGTTTGTTTTCGTATTACTTCCTGTCTTGATTAATGCCTAATGGATTCCTACGCTCTGTTGATTATTGTTTGTGTGCCTGACAGTATTGTGTATTCGTTGCCTTGGTTGGTGTGAGTCCATTAGTGATTGTTGTGTGTTTGGTTTAGTCTTACATACTTTTGTAGATTTGTGCCTAGCTGATTCCTCAGTGTTGTTGACCACTGTCTATGTGCCTGACCGATTGTGTATTTGGTGTATTTTCTACCTTCTCGTGGATTGTTGTGTGACTGACTGTATTGCATAGACAGGAAAGTACATTATGCTTCCTTGAGAACGTGTCCAGTGAGGAGAGGTGCCAGTAGGAGGGGAAAGAAGGGGTCTATTTTGCGCATAGGGATGTGGAACATAGGAAGACTTGCTGGAAAACTACTGGAGATAGTGGATGCACTCAAAAGACGTAGAACACAAGTAGCATGTTTTCAAGAGACAAGATGGAAAGGGAAAAGAGGCGCTGAGTAAAACGGATACAAGTTATGGCACTCAGGTTCCGACGGGGCAAAAAATGGAGTGGGTTTTTCCAGTCGCAACATAACTTCAAGACAAGGTGGTGGAGGTAAGAAGGTGCAACGATAGGATAATGTTGCTGAGGATGGTGTTAGGGGAAGAAGCAGTAGCAATCATCAGTGCCTACGCACCACACACGGGTTTAGGAGAGAATGAGAAGCGATAATTTTGGGATGGTATGGATGAAGTCATAAGAACCATCCAAGAGATGAGAAACTATCTATAGGAGGAGATTTCAATGGCCACATCGGGAAAGAGAATGAGGGTTACCCATCGATAGACGGAGGTCGAGATTTCGGGACAAGAAATGAGAGTGGCAGCAACCTTCTGGACTTTGCGATGGCGCATAACTTAGTAATTATAAACTCCTTTTTTAAGACAAGGCATACAAAGAGATGTATAAACACCTTGAAACCAACGAAAGAGAGCACAACATGTTCAAGATTGCCAATGCTAGCAAGAGGAAGAGACAAAATATAGGATTAGTGAGATTCATAAAGGGAGCGAATGAACGAGTCTAGTAAAGGAGAATAACATTAAAAAGAGGTGGCAAACATACTTTAATGAGTTATTCAACAACAGGGACAACATAGAAGGTAGTGAGCATCTCACTAACAGAGAAACACAACGGAACAACTACCATTGTAGATGCATTACTAAAGAAGAGGTGCAGAGAGCGCTTAGGAAAATGGCAAAAGCAAAAGCGGTGGGATCGGGCAATATTCTTATTTAAGTATGGATATGTTTACTGTTAGGAATCAAAGAGGCGTAGCGAAAACCGATTAACTCATACACGCACACGAAAGCAAAGAAAAAAGAGACACGATATAACGTGGTTCGGTCGATGTGACCTACGTCCACGGGTTGCAACTAGGGATTCTTTTATTGATTAGGTGTTAAAGATTACAATTACATGACAATGCTTTATATAGAAAAGAGAAAACTAATTAGGTTAAACGTCTAATGGGCCAGGATTGCCCTAAACCTCCCAATGGCCTACGTAACCTAACAATCTCTCACTCGGAGGCCTTGCGATAGAATCAAGCTTGGCATCCAACATAAGCAATCCAGTCATCTAGTAAACCCAGTAATCTTCAATAACAAGTCTTCCAAGCCTCAATTCCCAAGAATAAGCTAAGACTTCATGAAATCCAGACAAATCCCCCTAGTTGCAAACCGCCCCTCGATCATCAAGTACAAGAATGGCCAGTTGAAGCTCCCCCGAGCTCCAACTCAGTCGTGACAAATCCCGTCAACGACTCATCCTCTATCTCAACTGGTATGGACACTCCACCAGATCCACCGAGGACCACCAACACTCTCCAAGCACAGCAAACTACCCACATGAGAGATTTCTTCAGTTCTAGTCTTCGAAACCCAACAGCTTTTCGTAACTGTACTCGGAACACAACCCTTGCTCCCACTGTCACCGAATCCTCTGAATGGTTTAGACTTCTGAACACATTCAGCTAACATCTCCTTGGCTCCAGACTTCACGTTGCAAAATGAACTCTCTTAGCACGATATTTAGCGAACCAGATTTTGTTTCGCTTATCCAGGACGGTCATACATCCCTCAGCAGGTTCATCAACCAAATACAACGACCCATGCTTCATACCATGAGCAATCACGAGATTCCCTTTGACCACCTTCCATTCATTGCTACCAAACCTTACTTCCATTCCCTGTTTATCCAGCTGACCCACAGAAATCAAATTCCTATTCAGCCCTGGAATAACCTTGACATTCTTTAGGTTTCATGTAGTTCCCAATGAAGTAACCATATCAACATCCCCCATGCCCATGACTTCAAGCAACTCGTCATTCCTTCCCAAAATCTCCTTTCTTCAGATTCAGCATCGTTTCCCCGCTGTCCATGGCATGGATTCAGGGGCTTCGTTTCATGCCATGGACAGGGGGGAAACGATGCTGAATCTGAAGAAAGGAGATTTTGGGAAGGTTCGACTTGCTAATGACGAGTTGCTTGAAGCCACGATCATGGGGGATGTTGATCTGGTTACTTCATTGGGAACTACATGGAACCTGAAGAATGTCAGGGTTATTCCGGGGCTGAATAGGAAATTTATTTCTGTGGGTCAGCTGGATAAACAGGAAATGGAAGTAAGGCTTGGTGGCAATGAATGGAAGGTGGTCAAGGGAAATCTCGTGATTGCTCGTGGAATGAAGCATGGGTCGTTGTATTTGGTTGATGAACCTGCTGAGGGATGTTTGACCGTCCCAGGCTCCCAGTTAAGCGAAACAAAATCTGGTTCGCTAAATCTCGTGCTAAGAGAGTTCATTTTGCAAACGTGAAGTCTGGAGCAAAGGAGATGTTAGCTGAACGTGTTCAGAAGTCTAAACCATTCAGGGGATTCGGTGACAATGGGAGCAAGGGTTGTGTTCTGGGTACAGTTACGAAGAACCGTTGGGTTTTGAAGACTACAACTGAAGAATTCTCTCCTGTGGGTAGTTTGCTGTGCTTGGAGAGTGTTGGTGGTCCTCGGTGTATCTCTGGATCTGGTGGAGTGTCCATACCAATTGAGATAGAGGATGAGTCGTTGACGGGATTTGTCACGACTGAGTTGGAGCTCGAGGGAGCTTCAAATGGCCCTTCTTGTACTTGATGATTAAGGGGCGGTTTGCACTAGGGGGATTTGTCTGGATATGATGAAGTCTTAGCTTATTCTTAGGAATTGAGGCTTGGAAGACTTGTTATTGAAGATTACTGGATTTACTGGATGACTGGATTGCTTATGTTGGAAGCCAGGCTTGATTTTATCGCAAGGCCTCCAAGTGGGAGATTGTTAGGTTTCGTAGGCCTTTGGGAGGTTTAGGGCAGCCAGCCCTAATCCTGGCCCATTAGGGTTTAACCTAATTGTTTTTTCTATTTAAGCATTGTCATGTAATTGTAATCTTCAACACCTAATCAATAAACGAATCCCTAGTTGCAACCCGTGGACGTAGGTCACATCGACCGAACCACGTTATATCGTTGTGTCTGTTTATTTTCTTTGCTTTCGTGTGCGTGTATGAGTTAATCGGTTTCCGCTGCGCCTCTTTGATTCCTAATAGGGTTTTGGTAATAGTGGGAGCACGGTTAGTGTTTCGGGTACAGTTCCAAAACAACAGTGGGTTTTCAAGACCAAGATTTCGACTGATAAAATCTCTCCTGTGGATTACTTGCTGAATTTGGAGAGTGTTAATATTTCTCGGCTTATCTCTGGATCTGGTGGAATGTGCAAGCCAGTTGAGACAGAGGATGGGTCAGTGATGGTTACAGTCACGACTGAGTCCGCGATGACTATGTGTTGAAGCTTTCGGAAGCTTCAACGAGCCCTTCAGGTAATTGATGAGAAGGGTTGCTGCAACTAGGAAGATTGGATTGAAGTCTTAGCTTGTTTATGGGAACTGAAGGCTTGGAAGACTGTTTGACAAAGATTACTTGAGTTATTGGAAGACTAGATTATTGTGTGCTTGGATGGCAGACTTGATCTTATCGCAAGGCCTCCGAGTGGGAGATTGTTAGGTTTCGGAGACCTTTTAGGAGGGAGTTAGGGCAGCCGGCCCTAAGCCCGGCCCAGTTTATGTTTTGTAACCTAATTCATCCTCTATATATATCCTAGTCTTGTAATTGTAATCTTTGAGCACCTAAGTAATAAAAGATAAATCCTAGTTGCAGCCCGTGGACGTAGGTCACATCGACCGAACCACGTTAAATCTTCGTGTCGTTTATTTTGTGTTTTCTGTTTTTTCTTTGCAATCGAGTACGTGTTTGTTTAATCTGGTTCTGCTGCGCCGCTTGATTCCTAACAGTATCTATACTTTAACTTTAGCAGTACCATCGAGGAGGAGAACCATGTGACTATCGGAGACCAGGAGGTGCCAAAGAGAAGAAAGTTTAAATATCTGGGATCGTTCGTCCATAGTGACGGAGACATAGATTGTGATGTAAGCCCACCGTGTGCGGGCAGGTTAGAACCGGTGGAGAGCAGCTATGCGACAAAAGGTTTCCAAAAAAACTAAAGGCAAATTTTATAAGGTCACAATTAGAGTATTAGACTGACAATTTACGGAAGTGATTGCTAGACAATAAAGAAGACTCAACCAAGAAAGTTAAAGACGATAGAGATGAGGATGTTAAGATAGATGTGTGGGCATACACAGATTGACCGAATATGGAACGAAGTCATCAGGGAAAGACTGAGAGTAACATGCATCTCAGACAAAGTAAGGGAAGGAAAATTTAGATAGTTCAGACATGTGAAGAGAAGAGACCGGATGGCGCCTACACGAAGAGTAGATGACCTCACTGTGATGGGGAAGAGGTATAGAGGCCGACCTGGGTTGACATGGGATGAACAGATTCGCCAGGATTTGTTAAAATTGCACCTCTCTGAGGACATGATCAATGAAAGGTGTTCCTGGAGTGTAGGATAAAAGCAAGAGAATCCTAATTGTAATAGTTATAATATATATATACATATAGAAAATTTTTGAAAACTTTTTAAACTTGGGGTCTCTCACGAAGCACACCCCCAACCCTCCCCCCCCCCCCCCCCCCCAAAAAAAAATAAAATAAAAATAAAAATAAAAATACCCCACAAAGTGGGATTAACTAGGTGGGTTGAAGGAGGTGAGGCATGGTCTGAGTGTAGGTTAGAAACATTCGTAATTTTCAGTTCGTTTGTTGGAATACAATGGGATCTTCGTAAAGTTGATCATTATGAGTCTTACGATGAATTTGACGTGTTGTTGTATCTTATTACGTCATTGATGTATAGTATAGGGTCTTAACTGTAACTAACTTATTATGTCATTGATGTATAGTATAGGGTCTTAACTGTTACTATGTGAATCTAGTCTAATAATATCATCATTTTTCTTTTACATTTGTTTTGTTAGGAACAAAAGATTGCTTACAACATTTTCAATATATATTGCATACCAACAAATCCCATACAAGGCAGATATATGTAGCAATAAAAGCAACCTAACCTATACACTCATCGAACTTGAAATTGAACTTTGGTGGTCATAAAAGAAATTTGTAATTGGTCAATGAACTGATAATGGAACAAAAACTATGATACCTAAAAACACAATTAAGTCAACGCACCTTTCATGACACTAAAGATCGTGTTGTTTAGACAAACAAAAAATGTTTGCCGTCCTGAGAGCAAGTTTCTTGGTGATGCAAGGAGGTCATGGATACATACAACAGAATCTTCACTTAACTATTCAAGTATTTACCACAAGTTAGAAAATGTAGATGCATCTAACAGCATTTTGTCATGTTTATACTTTATATCATTTTAAAAGCATTGATTTTAAAACATAATAATAAAAGAAAATTGCATCACCTTCAGCCACATAAACCTTGGCATTGCTATAAAAATAGTCAAGATCGTGCATCCAGGACGAATATATCCTTCCAATTCAACAGGCATGTTGGCCAACCATTGAAATATCTGTAAAAAGCAGTTACTTATATCAAATCACATTGTAATACAAGTACTTAAATTTCTTTGAATTCAAGCAAATAGTAACTGTTATAGTAGTACTTGTTGCCGGAGTCTACGAGGGAACTCTGCTGGATTCCAATCATAAAGCTTGAATGAGATCCGGCCAGTTGTGTACTACAGTAAAATATAAATCATCAATACATATGGTATACAAGAAACAAATTATATGAAAATAAGGTATGACAACAAGCTAGAGGTAGACCAATTGACATAAAACTAGCTCAAAAAAGAGGTCAAATGGATCGAGAAACATTAAAATTGCATTTCTAATGTGTAGATCTCAAACCATTTTATTTAAAAATCAGATTATTACTAAAAAATACTGCTTTTTTATATCTTGTTTGTTGCACAATTTACGTATATCAAAATAGTCGAGCAAAACGTGTTTAGGGACAATGGGAGTATGGGACCAATTTGTCATGTACCGGAAATCACATAGCCATTTTGTCATTTATAGGGCCACAAACAAATTGAGAAGAGCTCAGCTCAACAGAGCTTGAGTTAGGCTCAATAGCTCGACAAGCCTTGATGATGCAAGCTGAAACTTGGTCAAGAAGGATTCAAGATCAGCTCGAGCTTGGCTCTAACAGCTCAAATTTTTATATACAAATTATGTTCGATGACCAAATTATTTTAAGTAAAAATAAAAATTATACACATCAAAAGAATTCATTTCAAATATAAATATAAAAAAGACAGTTAAATTTAACCACAAGTCAAAAAAACCTTCTTAAAAAAGTCTCAAAGTAATAACTCTTGCAACAACTACTATACCCAGTAGATCTCCCTCATAGCACAAAAATTAGTAGAGTATGGGCAGGATCAGATGTAAGATACCTTACATCTATCCCTACAGAAAGAGAGGCTCCTCCAGAGAGACTGGCTCCAAAGCAAAGAATAAACTAATGCAATAACTCTTACACTTATAGATATTGAAAATTCACAATCATATATTTTTTTGCACACACATGGATAATATTAAAGCTTGAAAAGCTCAAGCCAAACCCTTACAAACTCTGAGTTTGGTTTGCTGTATATTTCAATCTCGTTTTTATGCTAGAACTAGCTCAACTTATTTGCAGCCCTAGTCATGTATTTAAGCACTAGTCATATATCTACAGCAAACATATCAAATATGAGAAGCCTAGACCTACCATGGAAGAGAAAGCATTCTCTTCATCGCAAAAGGATGGCGAAAGAACGGCTTTATCTTTCTCTTCATCAGTTTGAATTTCACCAGAAGCAGCTAAAGATGGAATGCTATCACTATGAATATTTTGGGCAACAATAGAGCTGGAATTATGCCTTAAACCTGCTAAGGATAATTTCCCACCGGCAGCCGCCTCCCTACTCATAGATTTGCCACCTACATCATAACATCAAACTACTTCAAGAAACAACAACGGTGCCCAGTAAATCCCACTCATAACAAAGCTACTGGTAGGATCTGGGGAGCATGGGATATCCCTGGGGAAAGAAGGGGAGGCTATTTCCAAAGAGACCCCATCAACTACCCAATATATCACCAAGAAAAAAAAAACAAAAGTCCCAAATTCCCAATCATGTGAGTTTATTTCAGCGATCCTAATTGTAATGCAAGTTCCATGCTATTTGCATTAAGAAGACAGTTTGTACGTGTGGTTCAAAAGTGATCATGGGATATTTTATAATCAAAATCAGATAATCAACAGTAATAAAGCAAATTGTAGAAATAGTGTAGGTGTGCTTAGAAAATCAGATGTTTGAATGTTTGGCAATTAGTAATCAACTAAGATATCAATTATAATATGATAAAGCAAGACATTTTTCTAACAAAGGGAGGAAGATATTCTGAAATGGGAGTAGCAGTCTCTCAATTCTCAAATTAGGTTAAAAGAAGGGAATAAAATGTAATTGCCTTTTACACGAAGATACTCAGTTCTGTTGTAGCTGTCATGAAACTAGGTATACAAATAAGCAATATTAATTTACAATTGGATGATTGGTTTTGTTGCAGCTGGTATGAAACCAATTAACTAAAACTGATTATAAACCCCTAAATAATCGTAGTCAAGGCACAAATATGTATATCCAAACATAAAAATCCGACTATTGTGACTTAAAATCACTATAACTAGATAATCAGTTCCAAACCTTGAATTTAAACAGCTCCAAAGAATGAACTATAACTTCCACTAATATTTCATCATTAAAAAAAAACAGTATCTTTCTTAGTTTCATGATTATTCCTTAAAGTTTAGTGGATCATGAGATAAATTAACCTCTTAAAAACAAAAAGAATGTATGTGTGTGTGTAGGGTTTGTATCATGCGAAAACCCGATCTTAGAGAGAAAACCCTTAAACCCTATCGGGGCCATTGATTTGAAATCTTGAAAATAAATATATGGTCCACATTAAATCTGAATAAAAAACTAGGTTTGAATAATCAAATGTGGTTTAATGTGGATCACATATTTATTTTTTAGATTCCAAATGGACGGCCTAAATAGGGTTTAAGGGTTTTCTCTCTAAAATCGGGTTTTCACATGATACAATCCCTGTATGTATGTATGTATATATGTGTGTGTGTGTGTATGGAGATGATCAAAAATTAACCATTTCTTAGTGCGTTAACCGAATAACTACATCTTATTACTTTGGGGCCCACATTAAAGTAAATCTAAAGGTGTAGGTTTTTTCTTCATTTTTAATTAACGTAGGGCCCACTTACATTAATAAAAAATAAGAAAAAGCCCACACCTTTAGATTTACTTTAATGTGGGCCCCAAAAGTAATAAGATGCAGTTATTCGGTTAACGCAATAAACATGGATTAACAAAGGAACCACACCCTATATATATATATATAGAGATTGAATTCTATGAAAACCCAATCTCAGAGAGATAACCCTTAAACCCTATATGAGCAATTGATTTGGAATCTTGAAAATAAATATGTGGTCCACATTAAACCTGAATAAAAAATTGGGTTTTGAATAAACAAATCATTATATTGGTTAATGTGGACCACATATTTATTTGCAAGATTCCAAATCAATGGCTCACATAGGGTTTAAGGGTTTTCTCTCTAAGATTGGGCTTTCATTGGATTCAAATATTCAATTCCTATATATATATATATATATATATATATATATATATATATATATATATATATAAGTTTTGATGTTACTGTCACCTTCTCTAGCTTCATCACAACCATCATCATAATCTACTGCTGATTGAATTCTAGGTCCCTTGGAGTCTGTGGGTTTTCTTCTACGTCGGTTATGCCATTCTAATTTCCGTCTGCAACTATGTTTACCTTCATCAAAATCTATCAGCACATGGAACCTACAACAAGATGAGTTTGTCAGCATATATTTTATTTCTTAACATACACTAACATATATTTACTAGTTATAGTAATTTATTGAGACCAGAATACCACATAGCATGTTCTAAGGATTAGATATATGGTCCAATTATTTCTACCATAATCATTTCTCAAGCTTCTCTCAATCTTGCATCTGATTTCCGTTCATCAAGAACTGAAGGAAGTTTTCACCTGTTTATTCAGATTAATTAAGACGGATTTGTTTGTTAGTTTTTCTAAAAAGTATGAGGGGCGATTGTCATATTGCTGGACTCTTGAGGTTCTGTCATTTCTATAAAGTTGACCAAGTTTTCTGTATCTATCTCTATGTAGCTGATTTTATTTATCAATTTTCTTTGGTTCTTTAGCTTCTAACCTGTTGAATATATTTGCTCTAATTGTTGGTTCATCCTACAATCATGTGTGAACCAAGTAACACTTGGGGGTGTTTGAATTTGAGATACGGGAGCTATTATCTTATTATTGCGACTTAATCATAATCAGTGGTTTTACAGTTCGAATAAAGAAACTCTGCATCCGATACCTTCTTATTTAGTATTCAAACAATTAGTTTTTTCATTAATCAATTTCAAACCTGTCATTCCCATTCATACCAGCAGAAATCACTCTTCTTTAACACACTCAGGTAAGTCAAATACCTTCTTTACCACACATGTCGTGCCATTTTGTTAGGCACATAGAAGAACGAACACACGGACACACAAACGATTAACATGCAAAAAAACATAAGCTAACCGACACAATGATTTTACGTGGTTCAGTCGAGCAACTAGAATTTATCTTTTGTTACTCAAGATACTCGATATATACAATTACATGACCAAATATGTATATATAATACAAGGTTAAACCACTAAATGGGTCAGGCTTAGGGCCGGCTGCCCTAAGCTAAGCTACCTAAAGGCCTACAAAACCTAACAATCTCTCACTCAAAAGCCTTGCGATAGACTCCATCCATCCAAGCACAAAGCAACCCAATCATCAGTTCTCAAGTATCTTTGTCAAACAAAGTCGTCCAAGCCTCCAGTTTCCATAAACAAGCTAAGACTACAATCAAATTTTCCGAATCTATTATCTAAAATGTCCATTGAAGCTTTTGAGAAATCCAACACATCAATCATCTTTGACTCGGTCATGACTATCATTGACCCGTCCTTCGTCTCAATCAGCTAACACACTCCAAAATATCCAAAAATACACTAAAGACTATCAACACTCTCTAAACTCATCAAACAATCCTTAAGAGAAAAAAATTTCATTTGGAATCTCGGTCTTTAAAACTCAACTGTCACAAATCCCCTAACTGTTTAAACCTCCTAACTCGTTCAACTAACATCCATATGTGGCTCCAAGTTTGCAAAATGAACACTCTTAGCATTAGAAACCAAACTTTATCATGCTTAACCAGAACGGTCATACTTCCCTTAGAAAGTACTTAAACCAAATATAACAATCCACGTTTCTTTTCACAAGCAATACCTAGATTACCATTGATTTCTTTCCCTTTACCACCACCAAACCTTACTTTCAGTCCTTAGTTATTCAACTATTTGATAGAACTAAGCTTCTTTTTCATACCTAGAATAACCTGACATTCTTTAAGTTCCATGTCTTTCCTAATAGAGTTTTCAGATCCTGATGCCCGTTACATTAAGAAATTCACAATAATCTAACCGTATCTTCACAACGTCTCTAACCTTGGATTCTTTATCAATTCATTGCTTTGTGTAGCATGAATTGAAGCTTCAATCCATGGCCTAGGAGTCAACACTGCTATCAACATTGAGGATCAACACCTTCCCATCACGAACATCCTCAGCAGTGTTCAATCCCTTTTTCTTTGGTCATTGACTCTTAACATGTCTCACCTTGTTACAATCAGAGCAAGTAACATTATTCCGAGTTCTAGATTTTTTCTACCCTTTCCCTCATTCAACAAATCAAAAGAATATGATCCACCTTGACTCATGTGTCTTATATCAGCAGCAAAATCCAAGTCTTTAGTCCCTTTAAATGCCATACCACTGGCTCCCACAAAACTAGAGCTGGCAATTTCTGACCTATTTATGACACAATTAAACTAGTTTAATCAAAAATACACTATGTAATTTAATACTTTTTATAAATAATTAAAAGCTAGGTTTATTCACCCCCGCACGTTGCAGCGGGTTATCACACTACACTCCCGAGAACAGATATTATATATCATTTGCAGAAACATAAGTTACATAACAAAAACAAATCTCTCATCACAAACTCTATAAAATATTTCATAAAAACATAAAATCATACAAAATCCACACAAATATGTTACAAAAATAATAGATAAAATTACTCACAAAATCCTTCTTACCGGCAACCAATCGTTTGTGTTAAAACAAAAACCCAGATCTCCAAACAAATCTCTGAATTTTAATAAAAACCAATCGTTTATGCATTCATTTTACTATGCTTCGCAATTAACATATACATATGTAACACACACACGCACACACTTGCTATACAATTTAACTATTTAATATAACATATATATAAAACTATTTAGTATTTGTTTTTACTATTCAAAAAAAAAAAAATATATATATATATATATATATATATATATTTACTATTTATTTTAATGGATTTTAATATATATAATAATAGAAGGTTAGGCTCTATCATTTCTCTTTCTTGGAACATAAAACATATAACAAAGTCATAGACATGAGATATAAAGTAGTTAAATAAGTAATTTTCATGTTTGAAACTTGTAATAATTGTGTCATCTCTAGCATGTTAAACAAGATTAATTCATGTTTGAAACTTGTAATAATTGTGTCATCTCTAGCATGTTAAACAAGATTAAATGTGTTTTCCCAGGCCTACACAAAACTTGTAACAACAATAACTATCCCAGCCTAGTTATCCGGTAATGAAGCTGGCAGCAGTGTAGCTTGAGTCTTATCATCAAATTTAGTTCCCACAAAGTTTAACATGGACATAATTACCAAAATTCGCTAGTCATGCCACAAATTTCAAATTAGATCGCATTGTACCCCTTCACAATTAGCCGATGTCACCAATCGCTCCGCTACGGCAAATTGGTTAGTCCCGATTTGATAGAAACAAGTTCCGGTAAAGATGCTCTCATACGATGTCGATTCATGCTCTGGTACAGCTACGATTCATGTCCCTGTACGGAGATGATTCACATTCCGGCGTGAAAAATCAATGATTTGGTGTCCTAATTCCTAATTTATTTAAACTAGTTTAATTGTGTCATAAATAAAGCTAATTTTGCTGAACAACAATTCCTTCTTCTATGTTCTTCACCGATTTCTTCTTCTAATTTCTTCAATTATGTAATTATGTTCTCCACATATCAACTATATTTCTAAAATTTTTTTATTTCTAAAAAGGAATTTTATATTTTATGTTATGATTTTTTGGTACACTGTACCGGTTATAAATGGTACAACGTACCAGTTCATACCGAAATGAACCTAACCCCTCCATACCAAATACACTATATCTAGCAAATTGCATACTCCTCCCAGAGCGTATCGCGATTTAGGTAACTATGAACCTAGACAAAATTGAATTTAAACTATAAATGTGAACTTGCATTGAGCTCCCTTCCTTCATCATTGTCATAAATAGCTGCTTCGTACCAAATACACTATATCTAGCAAATTGCATACTCCTCCCAGAGCGTACCGCGATTTAGGTAACTATGAACCTAGACAAAATTGAATTTAAACTATAAATGTGAACTTGCATTGAGCTCCCTTCCTTCATCATTGTCATAAATAGCTGCTTCGTTAAGAACACTTTGAGCCAAGCTAGAACCTAATTGAGCTTAGGTACGGCTCGGCTCGGCTCATTACATCATACTTTTCTGACTGTCTTGGACTACGAAGTCTTGTCATCTTAACCGCATGGATAGGAAAAAAAAAAGATATAGATGAATCTATAACCTTATTAACAAGCCCATGTGGAACTAATCATTAGATCACTGTGTCATGTTCATAATGTTGATAAAGTCAACATCTCTCAAGACTTACCTATATCATGCCTTTCACCTGTTATTTAGAGGTTGAGAACAATACCAAAGATTAAATGGGTAATGACTCATGCAACCAATTTGCATATGTTATCTTGATAGGATTCAGGATATTCATCATCAAGAAACTAAATTCAGGAAAAATCTACAACAAAGTATAATTAGCATTGTCATTTAGAAAAATCACAAGCCTCATGAATATCTATTACTTTTTCTACCTTGTATATCTCAAAGATGCTAGACTGAGAGGTGGTATATTTCATGATGCAATCTAGTTAACTTGCAATAAGTAATAACTATAAAAAATGCCAATGAATTACACAATGCACATAAAGCAACTGTTTTTAACATTCTGAAATCCATTTAATGATAACATATTCATTATAATCTTGTAGATAAAACATTGGGAACAAAACTTACTTGCCACACTGCTGACAATATCTCTTATCTTGGCCATCAAGCACAACAGTACTAGCATTAGCACATTGGAGGCAAACCCTGTGCCTTTTGTGATACCCTTTAAGCTCACTAATATCCCTCTCACAACCCGGAACCTGACATCTCAAACCCGCCACCTTTCGGATAGTACTCATCCGGGTTTTCTTCTTTCCCGGAGCACCTGCTTCTTCCTCGGCCACAAGCTGCGCGTCAAGCTCCGGACAAGCGCAAGGGATCCGACCAGCTAGAAAATTGGAGCAGGCCATCCGTGGATCCCGTTTCCGAACCCTAACGTTGGTGTTAGAGGTCGAATTAACCGGGAATGAATCGGGTATGGGTACGGATTCGTCGATTGGATAGAGGTCCTGAGATGTTGGAATCTCCGGCAAGTGATCGTCGATATTGAAATCGAGTAATTGATTCCAGTCCCAAATCGCAGTTGACGATTCATCGATCGAGTCCATGTTGAACGCCGATTGTGGTGGAGGTGGTGATGGCGACGGGGGATTATGCATTTGGTTGGAGAGACGTGATGGATGCTGTCGGTTGATCGCTTCAATTGGTGGTTGATTTGCGGAGAATGGGATGATTGAGATTTGAGAGTGTGAAAGCTACTTGTTAACGCCTACGCATCCTGCAAACCTAAGAGTCGGCGATTTGGTGGTAGTGATGATGGAGTGGGGCCATGGTGGGCGAGTATAAGTCCTGGGAAAGATTCTTTAATGTCTATGTTCAACTCCTTTAATGTAAGACGAATTTTTTGGAGAATTAGTATAGTTTGGATATTTTAAATGGAAAATGGGTTGGTCAATGGAGGCATTTGGTTTATGGGTGGTTCGCATGTGCCAATAGCGGAGTCAACTATCTGATGGGGAATCCGCCCGTGCTACCAGCGGATCCGCTGGTGTGACCAGCGGATTCAGACATGACAGCAAAAGACAAAAAACAATATTTAACGTGGGTTGGATGGCGTTTAAAGAGAAAAGGAGTGCGCAGGTACCAGCAGCGGACCCTAGGGTCTCCGCATGTACCACTAGCGGACCCTAGGGCGTCCGCACACACCACCAACGGATTTAATGTAGCTTTCTTGTCTTCATCTGCACAGGCTTTAAATTGATTTAGATGATTTGATGCATGCATGGTAAAAGCATGAAACTTTCGCAGGACATTTGAATGCATGCAGTGCATGCAATTTTTTTTTAAAAAAAAAAATTTGAACGTAAGGATGTGCATGTTAGTCTATTTATAATGAAAAATTGGCCATGAAATATTCACCCAACTCAAAAACTCACACAATTCACACAACCCTTCTTCCAACCAATCTTTGTTTGTAATATTTAACTTACCAACATGAGTCTAAGAGTTAATCCAGGGCCCCTTGTAAATGATGTTCTGTTTCTAAAAGACGGGCATCGTGCTACTCATTTGTTTAATTCAAATGATTATGCAGACAAAGAGCCGTTAAACGTTAGACGTGGTGATCAGAAATTATGGCAATATATTAAAAACCATCCTATTCATCCTATGGTTAAAAGTATACTAAACGATAGTGGTTTTGGTGGCATTATCGACTGCGGTTATCGTAAGGTTGATCATGCTTTGATAACGGCTCTGGTTGAAAGATGGAGGCCAGAGACACATACATTTCACCTTACTATTGGTGAAGCAACGGTTACGTTACAAGACGTAAACGTACTTTGGGGTTTACCGATAGAAGGTGAACCAGTATCCGGGATAGATTTCTCGTTCAAACTAAACGAGCTAATCGAAAGGTGTGAACTTATGTTGGGGTTCACACCTTCAAACACTGATATAGTTGGTGGAAGGATTAAGTTAGTATGCCTTCTAAACCAACTAGAAAATGGTTTTCCTGAAAATCCAAATGCTTTGCAGTGCACTCAGCGTGCACGTCTTATCATTTTGTATTTATGTGGTGGCACCCTGTTTCCTGACAGTACGAACAGTAAGGTGCCACTGTTATATTTAAATAATCTTTTAGATTTGTCAGTTAGTTCTAGGTATAGTTGGGGAAGTGCTGTACTTGCATGCCTGTACAGAAATTTGTGTAAGGCAACACATCCCGACGCTGTAGAAATTACCGGACCTGTATATTTATTACAGCTATGGGCATTGGAGAGGTTTGTAAATATTGCCCCGAGTATACACTCGTTGTATACGTATGATCAACCAATAGGTTATCGGTACGTATTTCAAGTCAACTATATTCTTTTATAAACGAAATTGTACGTTTAATTTAAGTTTTTTGTATAGGTGGTTCAAAAATTTAAGCTATCGAGACAGTCCGTCTCATGTATTGAAAGCTTACCGATCTCAACTACAATCGTTAAGAGATGAGCAGGTTATTTAAAAAAATTCTTTTTAATTTATTAACACATTTTTAGTCATAACCCATCAATTTTTTTTTTGTCGTAGTTTGCATGGACCCCCTACGATAGCATAATGGAGAGACTACCTTTCATATGTCGTAACGGTGAAGCTAGTTGGACGTGCGAATGCTTTCTCATTCTTTGGGAAGTTGTTGAGCCTCATCACTCTTCTAGAGTTATGAGACAGTTTGGTTTGTTGCAAAACATTCCAAACCCAATTCCTATAACAATGGACCAACACCACACGATTCATAATTTGAACCGTGGTGGTAAATTAAATAAGGATTGGTTAAGGCATCATCAGCAATACGTGTCTTCTTGGAACCAGCGTTTAACTAACACGATTGACGGACAACATGTTCCGACACCAACTGTTAGTGATGACTACATGAGGTGGTATAGGTCTCGTACCGTCCTCTATATAACCAATCCTGGATCAGAAGAGGTCAACCCGCGAGGATTTCAAAATGACGGTGGTGCATATCAACTAATGGTATATTTATAAAATATGAGGGGAATATTTTATTTATTTTTTTAAAAGATATTTAATTTATATTTTTTTATTATAGATGGATGGCATGGTTCAAATATACCAAAGTACAAGACAATTTATTGGTGACAATCCTGAAACGCAAAATCAATTTCAACGTATACAGGATACAGTTTCACAAGTGATGGGACTTGCACACGAGGGTCATCGTTTGGAATTGCCAACACACTTGACAACCCAATCTGTTAACTCTATGGGCAATGAGAATGTATCCCAAGTTGTTCGTAGACGTGGTAGGAGACGTAATACACGTGGTGCCGGCCGAAACAACGAAGATACGGCTGATGAAGCAGGACCGTCTGGCTTTCACAATTTCGAAGCAGGCACATCTCGCTTTCAAAATTTTGAAGTAGGTGGAACATCAAACTTTCAAGATGAACCAAATGTGTTTGTAGGTCCTGAATCACCTTATATACCTACATTCAACAACCCTAATTCACCTGCTGGTTCATATAGTGAGTTTGGTGTGACACCTCAGCACCACATGGATTATACCGTCACTCCAAATGTGGTTCCTACGTATGGACAACAGTCTTCGTTTGATTATTTTGCTGAAGATCTGTCTATGTATGAACAACCACGATACTCGGACGTGTCACCAATACCATTGAATCTGAGTCTGGGTATGATGCCAAGCCAAGAAGATGAAAACAATCAACGCCGCAGAAGGCAAACAAGACCACCACCTTGCGGTACAGGACACCGGCTTAGTCGTCATGATCATTAGGAATTTTTGTGTTGTATTTGTAATCTATGATGACTTGTAATATATTTGTAATATATTTTCTGTGCTTGACTAATGTATTACAAAATAAAAAAAAAACCCATAAATTTTCATTATAAAATTAAAATTAAACAAGCTAATAACATAAATAACCAAATCAATTTTACAAGGAAATAATAAACCTAAATATTGCATCAGTGATTCACATATGGGCAATTGGTCCTACGATGTCCTAGTTCCTTACATATACCACATTTATAATTTCTAGGTTCATCGGCATAATGGACATCCATCTCATTTCGGATTCTTCTCGCACGTCTCCTTCCCCGTAGTGTTGTAACTTTTGACAGGTCTCCTTGTATTCTCCAACCGGCATCGAACCAAAGAGACTTGTGGCGTAGTGGGTAATAATGACCACCATACTGTTGTCGATACGTAGACGTGTGGAATCGAACGTCAACAATTTCATGGGGCAACCCATCTCTGTGTCTACAAACAGCTATAGCATGCGAGCATGGGAATCTTTCTGTTTGCCATTTCCTACACGTGCATTTTTTTCTGAAGTATTCAACCGTGTAATCGTTACCACCGTCATCGTTGGTTTCCATTTTTGACGTGACCCTATAGCGTGCTTCAAGGTGATCATACAAGAAAACTTCGTGATCTTGTGCACGCCTGTCACGGTTATTAAAAACACGCCACATACGAGGTGGTAAGGCAGTGTTGCAATTGTTAGCAATCTCAGCATGCTTTACATATTGAGAAACATCATCCTGAAATGTAAAGTCAATGCATGCTTTGATTGGCAACAAACGAGCATCACGCAAAACGTTATTCATGCTTTCAGAAATGTTGGTTGTTAATGTACCCCAACGACGACGTCCGGAATCAAACAGAAGTGTCCACTGCTGTTTTTCAATATTTAACAAATATTGCCATGCCTCTTCATTAATGCTCCTCAACTCCCTTACAGCTGATATATACTTCCTTTTCTGGGTTGTGCTCCCAATCGCCCAACATAGTTTCTTTATGCTGGCGCTCTTAAACCGGTTCATCAAGTTGCTTCTAACATGACGTAGACAAAAACGATGATATGCATTTGGTTCCTTCCAATCATCCATATTTGTCATTGCATGTATGATTCCTTTGTGTCGGTCGGATAAAACACACAAAGGTCCCATTCTGTCATCAGCAACATGATCGCGAAACTGCTTCAAAAACCAAGACCAGCTCTCAATTGTCTCTTCATCAACAATCGCGTATGCAACTGGAAGTATGTAGTTGTTTGCGTTCTTTGAAACGGCAATCAACAATTTACTCCGATACGGCCCTTTCAGGTGAGTTCCGTCGATGGATATAACTGGCTGACAAAGATGGAATGCATCGATGGACGGCTTGAATGCCCAAAACACATATTTAAAAGTAGCACAATGGGATGTTCCGTGAGGATGATGAAACCATTGTACTACTGTCCCATTGTTTCTGTTTTGCAACTCTCTCATATAAGAAGGTAACTCCATAAAGTTAGTATCCCAGCTACCATGAATATTCTCTATTGCTTTTCTACGACCAAGCCACGCCTTCGAGTAAGAAACATCAACGTGTAACGTATCCTTTAGATACGCACGAATTTGTTTTACCGGAAGACTGATATCAGATTGAATTAGCCGAGAGATATGAGCCGCCACATCCTTTGATTTTAAACAACGGTTGTTGTTGCGCACCACTGTTCCATAACAGTTGTGTGAGTCAACCCATTTGGTGAGTTGCCACATGTGTTGGTTCTTTTTTTGACATGCACTTGCAACCCAAAGACATGAAGGGGTGTTTGGAAGTGGGTCACTGTATTTTTTACTTCTTGTGTAGCATTTAGCCCGCCACACGCTTGGTCTGCTTTCAGAAACAATAATTTCTCTATTACAAGCAACGTTCCATTGACGAACGGCGCATACCACCTCCTCCTTTGTTTTAAAAAACATACCAACACGGATTTGATTGGCATTTGGGTTCCATATATCCATGTAGTCTTCATCATCAAAATCAGGAAGTTGACAATCTCTTAACTCCGCAACTTCGTCATAATCTTCATTTGGACCATTACAAAATCCTTCGTAAACGCCGGTGTGATACTGTTCAGATGAGTGAGGGAGTATGAACTCATCATCAGATTCACTATCAGAAGGAGGGACTTCACTATCTTCTGTTTCATCTTCTTCTTGTTGTATTTCTTCATCTGCATCTTCAAGCTCTTCATCTGCATCCGGTTGTTCTTCAGCAGCAGTTTCTTGGTAAATAAGTTGATTATCAACATGTGTTGGTGACCCATTTCACCAACGTAAGACTGAGACGCTGAAAAACCACGTAGTAGATCCATCATACTAGGTGGCTGAAAAACAATTTTGGGTTCCCAAGTGACAAAAATATCACCAATAAAATTAATTTGGCTTGCAGCTAAATAATATAACATACTAACACCTTCGTCTCCAAACAAATTTGATGTTAAAGGAACACCTTGGAATGTGTAATACAAAACCAAATTCACATTCACGGTAGCTCTATCAATTTGAACGTGACTACAAACTATGTCTAACAATTCATTGTAAGACATTGAATCATTACGCACAATAAATGAAGATGTTAAGGTATTCTCATCAATGGTAATAACACCACCGATATTAGAAACCTTACCCCCCCAATAAAGCTTAACAATAAACGGACGATAAGATGACATATTTAGTCTTTGAGAACAGATGAAGAAGAAAATTATAGTATGAAGAATGAATGTGAAATTTGATCCATAAGATGGACAATATATAGACATGATTTTAAACTCTACCTACCACCACTTCCGACTTGAACTCATACCTACCACCAATTCAGTAAACAAAATAAAAAACGTGCTAAACACCAACAACACTTGAACTCTACCTACCACCACTTCCCACTTGAACTCATACCTACCACTAATCAATTAAACTATACCTACCACCAAAGTTAAAACTCATACCTACCACCAATTCAGTAAACAAAATAAAAAACGTGCTAAACACCATTTGTGTTGGATTCGACTATGTATTCTACATTATGAAATAAGAAGTCTATGTTTAACTATTGTTATTTATTAACCTATGTATGTGAAGACTACCTACCAAATTCAAAAAATATTAAAAACCAGATAATTTATTTAAACATTTCTTCAAAAAGAAAACATACAAGAAAAAACATGAAAAGCCATACATAATTAATCATTAAAGATTGAATCGAACGAGCAATCAGAATCTGTACTACGTTCGTCCTCCCATGGGTCGTGATTCCTCCAACGATTTATTGTTTCTTCATCTACATCATCATCAACTGCCCATGGATCATTCGGCACGTACTCATCTTCTGGTTCTTCTTCGTAGCCCAATTGTTGTTCAACAATCGGTTGTTCTTGATCTTGATTATCAGGAAATAGGTTATTGAAAGCCCAATTCCAATAAACATCATTTCCTTCTTCATCCCATTCCTCAATGCCAGGAAAGTTTGCAACAATGTCTGCAGGCGGGTTTAGAGGCAGGTTTACAACCGGGTTTAAAGCCGGGTTTACATCCGGGTTTACATCCGGGTTTACAGGCATTTCTTCCTCATTGCTAGATCTTTCAGATACATCTTCAGGAGGTGGTTTAGGAGTAGAAAAAACATTGTTTCTTTTGTTAGACATTTTTTCACTCAAAAAAATAGTCTAACATACCACAATTTATATATAACAATATTAATTATTTTTTAATTTAAAATAAAAGAAAAAACAAAAAAAAAGACACCATTATTATGTGTTTGTACCTGGGTAAAAAAACAAAAAACGTGCCGTTCAAAAAAATAATTATGAATGTGCCGTTCAAAAGAAAAAAAATAAATAGCATTCATCATCATGCATGAAGTTTGCATGCATTCCATAGGCACAGGAGAATCTTTGCAGTATATCACCTCAAACAGAAGCATCTTTGCAGTAGTATATCACCTCACGCATACAAACAAAAAAAAAGCTGAGTATTTAGAATCCGTTGGTCACAATTGCGGATTCCCTAGGGTCCGCTAGTGGGAGGAGCGGATTCCCTAGGGTTCGTTTAACCCCGTCCAACCACGTTAAAAATAGTTTTTGTCGCATGCTGTCAAGTTAGGATCCGCTACTGCCAACCTCGGATCCGTTCTTCGCAACAGCGGACTCACTATTTTTTTTCAAACTCCGCCGGTGGAACCAGCGGACCACCCATAAACCAAACTCCATCGTTGACGAACCCATTTTCCATTTCAGATCTAAAAGGTGTACTACTTTGCCAAAAAATTCAATGTAAGACAGACCAATTCGTGATAAGGCCATGTGTTGTGGTGTGACCACCATCTCTTCACGTAGGCGTCATGTGTGCGTCACATAATCAACCAACACTATCACCTCTTTATCACTTCACATCATCTTTTCCTGTGTTACATTCACTTCCCCATCACTCCACGTCATCACCACCTTTTTTAATATTTTATTATTTGATTTTTATTTTTTCAAATATAAATTAAATTAAAAAACACCTAATATAATTAAAAATAGTAATATTACAAACTAAAATTAAATAAAAAACATTAAAATAAATTTAAAAACTTTTAAACAAAACTACAAATTATATTTCTTCATAATTTGTTCATTCGTCTTCTCGGCTATTTCACGAGCGCGACCGGTTAAGTGATCGATTGGAGTCCACAACAATTTCATATTATTGTTGTATTGTTTTTGCTCCTGTATGTTGACAAATTTTTGCAACGAGTCGGAGATGGTCTCCAACGTGTCTTTGTAATCGGTTGAAGACGAGACTTGTGGTTGTTTACCCTTGTTGTTTCGACCGGGCGGACGTTGAGGAGAGGTTGGTGGGGGCATGTCCATTTGGACTTCCTCATCCGACTCGTTTAAGTTAACGAAACATCGACCGGTTGAGTAGGATTGAGTGGTCGTGTACTTTCCAGACGATGACGTCTTCGTTCGTTTCGAAGTTTGTAACTTCGGGACGGGATGCCATTTGGTTGATTTACGCATAACTTGCCACGCCGCGATATGACCAAATGGCCCGTTTTCTCGTGCGTAGGTCATCAACGACTCGTTCATGACTTATTTGTCGTTCTCACCACTTTTACGGTGGTTGTTACCAACAATCGGGTCTTCGGAAACATCGATGTAGGCACGAACTAGTGCCACCTCCTCAGATTCCGTCCATTTTATAATTGTCAGTTTTGTTGTTTTTCCAGGCACTTCTTTTTGTCGGTGCGCACGACGCGATGAAGCCGGTTGGGCTTCGGGTTGTGTTTCCGGAACCACGTCAACATCGGGATTCGGTTGATTCTCAGAAACGTTGTCACCGACGGGTGAGTTTTGGTTGAAAAAAGGTGGTTGTGGGTACCAATTTGAGAAGTTAGAAATTGGTTCGGGTTTGGATTGTTTGGATCGAGTTGAGGTCGGTAACAATTCATAAACATGTTAAAGTATGGATTGTTTGGATCCATAGTAGTGTATAATTTTTAGAGATTTGAAAGAGTTTTTAAGAATTTTTGAGAGAATTTTGAAAGAATTTGGAAGATTTTTGAATGGGTTGGATGAATTTATATTTTTATTTTATTTTATTTATTTTTTTCTTTCCCAACGGCTATGTTACCGTTATTTTATTTTATTTTTTTTCTTTCCCAACGGCTATGTTCAGTTATTTTATTTTTATTTTTTTTCTTTTCCCATCACCCCGTGAGGGGCCTCACAATATTGCCCACCACTTGCCCATCACGCCCCTATGTTATGGGGGTGGGGCGCGAAGAGGGCGTGACCCAGGGGCATCACGCCTGGGTCACGTACCACAACACATGGCCTAAGAGGTCGTAGCTTAGAGTCTGACGTAAAACAATGAGGTTTTTTGTTGTCAGCTTTTTTTACAGGTGAGACAAGTCATCATGTTTTGTTAACATTGTAATCCCAAACGACTTAACATTTGTTGTTTAACAAAACGCCCCTTTAGTGTTTTACGTATGATAAAAAAATTGTCTTATGCTATGTCAGGTTCAAGTTAGATAAAAACTAAATAATATTATCACCAAATAAAATAAGCATATGTCTAAACTAAATTCATGAAGGTTAAAAAGTAAATTTGTAGGTTATGATTATATGTCAAAATTATTATGGGATTTTTACATATTTCCCCTCCAAACATCATTAATTACATATTTCCTCAAACAAAAAAAAGTAATTACATATATAACAAACTAGATTAGTAACCACACGGGTTAAATTAAAGTTAAGATAAAAATAGAAAAAAAATATTTTAATATAATGATATAATTATAATCGAAGTATAGCAGTATGATTTCAATCAATAAACAAACATAAAAAAACAAATGTGAAATTATGATTTGAAACTATAAACATCATATGCATTGAAAAAAAAAATTAAAGAAGTCAACCATTTATAAGCACGTTAAACATATAAAGTTATATATCACACAAAACATACTAAAGTAGAATAAAAAGTCACAAAAATTTGTTCATAAGTTTTCAAAAATTTCCTTGTATACAACGTTTGTGTTGTATTTGAAACTTTACCCTCTATATCTATAATCAGAAGCTTTAGTTCATCCCTACTTTTCACTCTTGATAATGCAACATATAATTGACCATGTGTAAAAACTGGTTCTCTTAAATACATACCAACTTTTGATAATGATTGCCCTTGACTTTTGTTGATTGTCATCGCTAAATATATAGAGAGTGGAAATTGTCTTCTTGTAAATTTAAAAGGGATCTTTTTATCATACGGTGTCAAATTAATTCGAGGTATAACCGTTCGAGTCCCAATATTGGTTCCTGAAATGATTTCTGCTTCAACAACTCGAGTACCAAGTTTTATCACTTGTAGTCTGTGGTTAGGTATCACTAACACTGTTAGACTGACAAACACTATCGAAACTGAGGTATTCCATCTCATCACCGGGAAACAACGACAACAAGCGATCGTTAATACCTTCAACAATTTCATTCTTCGGTTCCAGTATAGCTCTTTCTTGAAATAAATTCGGGTTCTTTGAATTTTGAAGAATTGAAGGATAAACAAATTCAATCAAATCAGAAAATAGGATCCAATGAATCTGCAATGAGAAGATCGTTTGGTACCTCAATAAGTCCCTCGCCATTATTTAGACCACAAAATTTTCCTTCTCCAATATCAAAAAGCCACTCTGCAAATTTCTTTGTCTTCTCTAGTTCATATGCATCAGATCCGGAAGTTAATCTCATGTTTTTGGTTAATCTTAATACCTTGCATTTTGACCAAATGTATGAGGAACTAAGTGACGCACTCTCAATGTCATGCCTACTACCATGGGACACAACAAGAAGAATTTGTCTAAAATCATCTCCAAAAGCCACAACTTTACTCCCAAACAAATTTGTTTGAATTTCAACAGGATCACAACTCAAAATGTCTTGCAAAGTTCTGTCTAACCCTCAAAAGCATGCTTATGAACCATTGGTGCTTCATCCCAAATAATCAAGTTTGTTTTTTTCATCAATTAGGCAGCATTGCTATCCGGTTTTATGTAACACATGGAATCCTCATTCAAGTTTAAAGGAATTGAAAAACTTGAATGTGTTGTCCGACCTCCGGTTAATAACAATGAAGCAATACCACTTGAAGCAACATTCAAGACAATCTGACCTTTTGATCTTATAGCAGCAGATAATGTCTTACGTAAGAATGTTTTGCCAGTTCCTCCATATCCATACACAAAAAAATACACCTCTTTTTTTTCTTGTACAACATTCATTATATTGTTAAAAACACATTGCTGCTCTTGTGTTAATGAATCGAAAAGAATGTCATATTCACTTTGTAAAACTTGTGTATCATAAGAGAGCTCCTCATTGATCAACCGATTGTTTGTAGAAGATATACATTCAGCATCAGGAAAAGACATGGTCGTGAGGTCTCGTAGTGTGGAAGTATTCCGAACCAAAAATTTCTGGATTTCAATCAAAGCCAAGTTCTTTATTTGATCTTCGGTAAGTGACAACCCTATTTCACGTAAAAAACAAAAAAATGATAAAAGATTATGTGTAAAAAAATATAGTTTCATGTAAATAATAAGAATTAATTTCAATCATATCTGTTTTACATACAAAAAATAATATCAATGGTAGAAGAAGGTAATTCGGATTAATTTTTATTAAATATAGTAATAAGTGTTGTAATGTTATTTTACTTTTGTTTAAGGTAATACTAATTCTTAATTTATTCTCAAGTTATTTAGAGAACAAATTATTCAACTATTATGAAAAGACGACCATATATTTACTTAACGGTATAATACTTTGAGTTATAATAATTTAAAAAAAGAAGTTACAAATATATACTATTAAAGTTGTACACAAATATTAATTATTATTGTAAAAAAACAGAATATAAATATTTAATATCATACCTGGGTACTTTAAAAGTTTTTGTTGCCTATAAAGAATGTCATCTGATAAGTAATTCCAAGTATTCTCCCACACAAAATCAGGTCTGGAAAGGCTATTAGACATTAGCATTATTTCAAATAAACTTCTATTATAATAACCAGTTCCAGAATGACTCGCTTCTTGAATAGCTTCAATATACTCCGTGTCATCATCTAACAGTCCCATAGCATAACATGCATTTCTAAATGTAAGACAATTAACTCCATTCACTGTTAGAATATCATCAAATGATTTTGGTCCTTTCACTTTGTTCAACAGGATTCTTAAAAAGTAAGCTTCACAAAGTGAAGGAGGAACTAAATGAATTCTACCAATTGAAAATCCTTTTTTCCTTGGTTCCAAACATCTGTCTTTGGATTTCCACACAAATTGTGTGGGGAATTCAACATATGTAAGTAACCTTGCAGATTCATAAGTTTCATTATACTTCATCCATGACAGGAACATTGAAGAAAAAACAGAAGACTTGCTAAGAACACTATTAATATCATCCTCTGCACCATATACAATTTGTTGTTGACCAGGTAGATGGAACGGAAGCCTCATGACAGAAGGAGTTCTATAATGAATATCATATGAGAATATTCTCCATGATGCTTCACATGCTGATATATATCTACAATCATAAAATCCCTTAATTTCATCAATAGGTTCATCTTGATCATTTGTAGTTGTAGAATCAACTAAAGAGATAGTAGCTCTACTAGGACCTTTGTTGATGTATTTAAACAAATATTTTATGGATCCTGCTTGATTGCACCACTCAACATTTATATGAGCTTGATATTGTTTTAGCAGAACTTTGTTATACGCAACAACACTTCTATTATCCAACTTCACTGAGTACTTTTCAACGAATTAACCCAAATCGCTTCTTTTATATATGGGAAAGCCAGCAGAATCAACAGATGTATGATTGTAAAACTTCTTTGGAAACTTTTTTGAACACTTTTTATCTACCATTCATGGACAATTCATATTATCAGCACCATAAGGACCATGAATCATGAACTCCCGTACAAGTGAGTACAACTCAAGATCAACACTTTTATTAGGGATCTCAGCAGAAATAAATTGATCAATATGGTCAACAGTAGAACACTTGTGGTCAGTTTCCATATACAAACATATATGAGCCTGTGGCAATCCACGTTTTTGAAACTCTACAGTATAGACCACTGTGCATACAGTTTAAACTAACGTTAAATTAGAAGTTGTTAAATAAAATTTTACAAAACTAAAAAAAAGAAAATAAAAAGTATAAAAAAATATTGAACTTTAATAAATAAATATGATAAAATGTTTTAATTAAAGTGTGTATAATAAAGTACCTCCTTTAACCTTCCAAGTATTGAATTATCCTTCAAATCTTTAATGATTGAATCAAGCTTCATCTTGAGAATTCTACATAGAATATCAGGTCTATCTTCAGGGCTTACGTTTGTGTCTTTGAGAAACCTTTTAACCTCTGGCCATTTTGGATTACATGTTATTGTAATGAAAATATCCGGATAGCCAAACTGCTTACAAAGACTCATAGCATCCAAGTAATTTTGCATCATGTATCGAGCACCTCCAGTAAATGAAGAAGGTAGTATAATACGTTGACCGACATTAGACACTTCTGAGGTTCCTTGATTCTGAACATTTTGAAGGTTTTCATAAGACTCACATCTTAGAATTTTTTGTTGCTTACGTATGAAGTAAAGTCTTTCGCTTTCAATCATCATGTATGAATCAAATAAAAATTGCTGAAAAACCTTCTTGAATTTAGAATCAATGAGAAATTTTTCAACTTGTCTTGTATTCTGTATGCAAAAAATTCTCTCATTGTACAGTTTGACCGGATGGTTTTGCTCAAAGATGTTGCATTTCTGTGAGGGATGTCAACTCTATAACCATGATCACCGTAAGGGAATAACAGCGGATACTGAAGAGCAAGATATGATGGATATATGCAGTTCACTTATTCGTTGAAGACTACCTGATTTATTTTTCACAACAATATCTTGATTATCAAGAGTATCACCGATGTCTCCAACAATTAAAGCAGCAACTTCTGAAGCTGTTGGTAGATTGTAAGTTCTCCCATCTTTTTGCCTTTCTCCAATTAGACGAAGCTTTAGGTCAACATGAGGATTTTCATCAAAACAATCTCTTACCATTCGATAATACTTCATGAGTTCGTTATGTGAATCTAGCATAAGCTTCAAGTCATTGATAATTTGAATATCAATTGTATCTGAAGTTGTTCAGCCACCTTTTGATTCTCTGTAAAAAGTTAAAATATGAAGATTTTAAAAAATTATTATTATAAAAATTTATAATTTTTACCATTCATTTAATAATAATTAACATATCTCATAAAATCAACAAACCTTTTTATTACGTCTTCAGTTCCTTTGTCAAATTACAAAGTATCACGTAGATGTAGAGAAAATATATATATATATATATAATGAATATACATGTTATAAATAAAAAGAACGATAACTAAGTCTTAAAGTTAATTTATCATATATAATTAATAAGAGTGTGTTAAGTTATATAAAATTTAGTTATTTTTAATTAAATCTTAGAGTAAATTGTAATATATAGAAGGCTGTTGACAATGATAAACAGAAGTACTAATAACATCATTTTAAGTTACTTTGTAATGTTGTAAAAAAATTGAAAAAAATGTATAAGTAAAAGTTAGGTGAGTATGATGTGGGTGATTTAATTAAGTGTGTTTTAAACATTTTGATATGAGGGGTGTAATTTAAGAGACACTTAAATTTCAATTTATAAGGTTGAACACACACATATTGTAAAATTACTAAAATTTAAAAGAAATTGAAAAAAAAATACCGATAAACGTACACGTACCCGCAAACAGTTCTTCTATTTGAAACTTCATTGTTGGTGTCATAAATGTATAGTTGCGAGAATCTTGGTTTTTATCGAGTTGCAGGTAGGAGACTTCCCATTTGATGATAATTTTGACCGCTTAATCTAAAAATAAACGGAGCCTTGCCTTTATTAATTGATGAATCAATTTTTCCACCCATGGAGGTAAAGGAGAACATCGAATTGTATCGACGGATATTTTTCAAAAAGAACTTGCTTTTTGCGTCAGTGCCTTTATAAAAATCTTGATAACTTCGTGGTGGTCCTTTTAAAACAGGAAGCTAAACCTTCCTGTAACCACAACAAAGAAAATTGCATGTTTTTCCCCTAGTTTTTTTTTCCTTTATCGCGCTCAGTGTCCATAGTTTTACTTGACATAGTCCACATATAATTGTTTGATCACCATGATCTAGGTAATCTATTTCATATGAAATAAAGAAAAACATAAATATGTAATTTGAGAGGCCCCGAACCCCGGGAGTCCCCTCAGTTGGAAAAGCATCAAACCCATAGTTCTTAAATCATAATTACCTCATTACAGAAGCGGGTTTTAAAGTAACAACGTAATATAAACATCTAATTACTAAACCATATTAACACATAGTTATTTTTTATAATAGTTCTATACTATAGCCAGTTGATGCCAGGGTAGTTTTCAATGTATACCACAAGCCATCCTGATATCCTTTCCAAACTATTCAACCTATTATGCATGTAAAATAGGTTAGCTATATGCTGGTGAGTTATAAGTTAAATTTTTAAATAAATATTTATTCATTCATATCACCACATAACATAACATCAATTATACTATGAAAAAACTTCACCCTCAACTGCTGACCCGAAGTCAATAGTCTTGTGCAGCACAAGACACCTCAACTGAGGATGTCAGCTGTATTAGCTCCTCTCTTCGGTCGACAATCAAAAAAGATACATTTATTCATAACAGTTATCTGAATAATCTGCCCAGTCTTGCTTAACTGTGGATATAAACGATCAAGAATCAAAGTTATAAAATGAGGATACTGCAGAAACTCTCTTTCTCTGTTGCAGTGATCTGTTTGACCATTAAGTCAAAAATTAACTGACTAAAGTTGAACGGTTTGTTCAACACTAATGCAGCAATCAAACATTGGAAAAATATGGATAAAGTATCAACTCCAGACTTCCGGTTGGATAAGCACATGATGACCACATGGAAGATACAACGCCATTGGGTGAACAAATGTTTCTTAGCAAGCTGAGAGGCTATTACATCACAGTTATATCCTATCCGGTTGAACACTCCACAGATCAAATCATTTGGAAGTGTCAATGGATCTTCATCAGAATCATGAAATTGAAGAGTCTCTTGTAGATCAGCACCTGAAAATTGAACTGGAACATCATCAATCTTCGATTTCAACATAGGTGGTTCTGCAGCATCGTCGAAATCAGCATTCCCAGAAAGATTTAATGTGATGCATGATTATCATAGGATTAGCCGAGATGGCATATGAAATCTTGGATCTCTTTAGAAATAAAATAATATCTCGAAATGCAGAAGCTTATTTCAACTCTTCATCAACAAGTGCAATGACATTATGATTGTCATTGTAAAGTCTTTGACCTGAAAATAATACAGAAGAAAAACAACTATTAGTATTAAAAAAATTTGAAAATTAAAAAATTTCAAAAATTTTTCTCAGTATTGAAATTGTCAATATTAGTAGTATCGATGATAGTAGTATCATCGATACTAATAGTATCGATACACTGCAATCAGTTAAACACTTAGTAAAATTTGAAATTAGTTTATCGATACTAATAATATCGATACTAGTATCGATATTAATAATATCGATAGAATAATGTCGATACTAAGTATAAATCCAACACTCAGATAAATTTGAAAACAATCCATGGATACTATTAGTATCAATGCTACAGTGTTCATCGATACTAATAATATCCATATAAGAACACTTAGAAAAATTTCAAATTTCAAACATTTTCAACTGAACAAATTAAACTGCATCGGCATAGCATCAGACATCACCGATTAGCATTTTAAACCTAAAAGCCCTTTAATTTTGCAATGAATTAGTTCAATTTTAAAGGCCTAAAATTCCAAAAGTTCGACAAACCTAAAATCAAAGATTTCACAGTTAAAAATGGAAAAACTACTAGGCATTATTATCAAACAGTGATATAAAATCACTAGAAATAACACAAAATCAAATGAGAGAAAATAACAAATTTGATGAATGAACACTCTAAAAAGCACACAGTAGTATCGAGATTGATGGTATCGATACTGATAGTATCGATACCATTTATATGAAATAAACCCTCATCGATATTATTAGTATCGACAAAACCGTTTTTATCGATACTAATAATATTGATACTAATATCGATTCAATCATTATCAATACTAACAATATCGATGAAAAGAAAAATTTTCAAAAATAACTTAACTTTGAATTTTTCAAAAATTTCAAACCAAACATTAAAAACACCTTTTGTGAAAAATTTAAGAAAAACACGCTTAAAAGGTGAAATGTAAAATATTTTTGAAATTTTTGATATTATAAAATCTATAAAAATAAAATCTTTTTTTCTTTATGATAAAATCTTTGAAAAGATCCATATGAAATCATATTCAACTTATTCTTATCAAAATTTCTAAGATTTTCAAAATTAAAATTTATCAACACAATATACACATAAATAAAATTATATTAATCTATGCATCTAATCATATAAGCCATATAATCAAATTATGAACAATTTAAATTTGATTATTCAGATAAAACTCAGAATAGTATAACTTAAATAAATACCAAGCATTATTATCTTAGGTAATTTGAATTAGACATGAAATTCAATGAGTCTCATACTTAATTAGATATCAACCTATTCAACCTCAGAATTTATTGAGGATAAAATATATACCGCCATTGATCTTTTCACATATATAATAAATTAATGGAATGAAACTTTATCATTTTGATCAAACTTTTTAGATCAATAAGTTAATGGAATGTGCTAGTGAGAACAGGTCTGCGTGAACCACACAACAAAGAGTCACTATGCATATGAATAAATGAATTTCCAGATCTATATTGACATATAATAGAGGAAATTCAGTATATGTATTTAAAAGATCATTCATGGCATAATATGTATATATAAATCAACTCTCAATCCATTTTTGTTGAAATCAATAGTGCAAGTCTATTTTAAGATAGAGAACTCATTAAACCATGAAATTTATTTAATTTGTTGCTTAGTATAATTCAAATTAAAGTATCGAATTTATCTTATTTTCAAACTAAAATGTTCAACTAAATCATATATCAGTTATATGTTTTAACACACAAATTAAATATTATCAAATTCATATGTATAACATTTGACAAATTAAAATTAATCACTTAGAAAATTTTAATTCAAATAAGTCAAATTCCTATCATTTTTCATAAGATCTGGATGCAATTTTCAAAAATTTTATATTTTCTAATATTATTAAAAATCAAACTAGAAAGATAAAAACTAAAAATTAAACTAAAAATTTAAAAAACAAACTTTGAAGTGTAATTTTCAAAACTTTCAGTCAAAATTGATCATCTCGAGTCCTTATGTAGGAGAAGAAAAACAAGCTGAATCAAAAACTTTTGTGAAAATATCAACAATGTTGTCAACTATATAAATTTTCAAAAGTTGGATTAATTTTTTCTCTGAAAATCTCGAATTAAATGATGTCGGATATCAATATGCTTTGTTATCATATGTGAAACTGGATTTTCAGTAATGGCTTTTGCGGGTGTATTATCAACAAAAAAAGTGGGTTGTAAAATTTAAACCATCATCTCGCATTTGTTTGCCGAATTTACAAAACTTGTGAACAACAACTTAAAGCTGCAACATACTCAGCCTCACATGTAGAGATGGCTACAGTAAGTTGCTTCTTACATTGCTAGGTTACCAATTTATTGCCAAAAAATTGACAACCCTCTGTTGTTGACTTCCTGTCAAGGCTACAACCACCATAATTAGAATCTTAAAAAGCAATAAAATTCATACTATCATCATAATGGTACCAAAGTCCAAGACTTGGTTTTCCCTTCAGATAGCGAAAAATTCGTTTCACTGCTTTGATAGTGAGTCCTTAGGTTTTGCTTGAAACCTGGAACACAAACAAACAGCAAACATGATGTCAGGTCTGGAAGCAGTTAAATACATTAAGGAACCAATCATTGAACAATATAGATATTGATCAACATCTATACCATTCTCATCATTCCCTAAATTATGATGAGTACAAATAGGAGTACAAATGAATGTACAATCATTCATCTTGAACTTGTTCAAGATGTCATGTACATATTTACTCTGATGTATAAACAAGTCATCCTTCTTCTGATCCACTTGTATTTCTAGAAAGAAAGCTAGTTCTCCCATAGCACTCATTTCAAACTTCTGCTTCATGACCGCTTCAAAATCCTTGCATAATTGTTCATTTGTAGCTCCAAAAATAATGTCATCCACATATATCTGTATGATCAGAATATCATCATCCTTCTTCAAGATAAACAAAGTACTATCAATCTTTCGCTTTGAAAATCCATTGTCTAACAGATGAGTTGACAATTTTTCATACCATGCCCTAGGTGCTTGATGTAATCCATACAAAGCCTTATCAAGACGATAACACTTTGTAGGATTATTAGGATCTTCAAACCCAGGTGGTTGAACAACATATACTTCTTCTTTCACTTTGCTATATAAAAAGGCACTCTTACATCCAGTTGAAAAAGTTTTAACTTTTTGAAGCTGGCATAAGCAAGGAACAATCTGATTGCTTCAATTCTTGCAATAGGAGCATATACTTCATCATAATCAATGCCCTCCTATTGATTAAAACCTTGGACAACAAGTCTAGCTTTGTTCCTTATAATTATGCCCTTATCATCCTTTTTACATTTATACACCCATCTGGTACCTATTGGAATAACATCTTCAGGACAATCAACTAACTTCCAAACTCCAAATTTATCAAATTGGCTCAACTCTTCTTCCATGGCTGTTATCAAGGAAGACTCCTTCAATGCTTCTTTAACATTCTTTGGCTCTATCTGACATATAAAGCATGAATATAAGCATGAATTCATTGTATTCTGAATACTTGACAATAAAACCTCATCTGCTTCATCTTGAACATGCTGACTCCTTGTTTTGACTCCTGAATTCAAATCACCAATGATATTTTCAATTGGTTGATTTATATTAACTCTATGAGTCAAAATATTTTCAACAGCTATCTCATCTTCAAGATTTGTAATATGATTATCTTCTTCAGGTAAAATCTCCCCCTGAATTTCAGATTCACTAATAACAGATGGATTATTAAGTGAATCATGAAATTCATCTTTAGAATGTTACTCTTCAGAACTTTCAACTTGTTTAGGAACAAATGACAAAGAAGAATTGTCGTGAAATACATAAGAACTTCCTTCATAAGATTCTAGAATAAATCTTGGAAATAAGAAAACATGAATATTAATAGTATCACTTAAAGATTCAGAAAGTTCATTCGAAGATGAAGGAAACAAGTTATGAAAACAGTGAAAGACTAATTCATAATTAAACAGCTAGTTTGGACCTTTTCCAAGTAATGTTTCGGTGAATCGACATACAGTTACTTCATATGCTTCTTCAATCACTCTTGTTGCCAAATTAAGAACTCTTTTGTTCAAGGAGTTCGCTGAATATCCCAAAAATATTCTTTCCACCGCCTTAGGCTCAAATTCTGAAGAATTCATCTTCAAATAAGTACATGTAGCTCTAAAAGGTTCCAAATTAGCAAGATTGGGCTTTATGCCTTTAAGCAATTGATATGATGTATTGCCATGCTTCTTGACAGTTAACACGCGGTTTAATGTATAACATGCAGTATTGACCGCTTCAGCCCAAAAAGTGATCGGAAGATGAGAATCTACAAGCATTGTTCTTCCAGTTTCAATTAAAGTACGATTCTTCCCCTTGGCAACACTATTTTGTTGAGGGGTATAAGGAGCACTAAACTGATGAGAAGTACCCTTTTGAATGCAGAACAACTCCAGATTATGGTTTTTGAATTTTGTGCCATTATCACTCCTAAAGAACTTCACTTGTGTAGAAAATTCATTCTCTATCTTGATAATCAGATTCTTCAAGACTTCCGGGGTCTCCGATTTAGCAGCTAAAATGAAAACCCAAGAAAATCTCAAAAAATCATCAGTAACCACTATTGAAAAAGATCTTCCACCTACATTCTTAACCGACACTGGACAAAAAAAGATCCATATGTAACATAGTTAGAGGAGTGTTGATGGAATATTCAACTTTAGGCTTATGTGATTGTCTGCGCTGTTTCCCCTTTTTACAAGAGATACAGTGATCAGAAATCACAAAAGACTGAGATGGAACACCTTCAACAATTCCATTTCTAATCAAAAAATTCATTTTTCGTAAATGAACATGTCCCATCCGTCTGCGCCATGAAATTGAATCTTTTTTAGTAGCTTTAGAGAAAAAAACATGTTATTTGAGAAGATGATGAGGTAGAAGACATATCAAGTTGATATGTATTGTTGTGTCTGGGAGCTGTAACCACAATCCAATCTTCAGGTATCATCACACCAGGCTTCCGTATGTAGCATGCTTTGTTATCAAAGATGACAAAATATTTTTTATCACATACTTGTGTAACACTCAACAAATTATGTTTGAGTTGTTCCACATAGCTGACATGTTCAAAGCTTATTCTACGTTTGATACAACTCCCTCTTTTGTGATATAACCTCTAGTGTTTCCAGCAAATTTAACAAATCCACCATTAATGCGCTTGATATTAGTCAGAAGAACCAAATTTCCTGTCATGTGATGAGAACATCCACTATCAATGTACCATATATTCTGTGAAGCACCTGATAATGATTCCTACACATATAAAAATAAATCAATGAGAGACTGGAATCCATGTCCTAGTCATATGACTTTTGACATAGATGGAAGAAACAGATTGAGTTTCACCAATAGAAACTTTTTCCTTAACAGTCCATATTCGATTAGGAATATGTTTGTAAGGAATAGTCTCGTTTTGATGATTTACTATTGGTTTAACATATTTATTCATTTTCTTTGGAACAAATTTTGATTTAACAAAATTCATTAATTTTGAATTTCCAAAAGTGGATTTAACACATGGTTTAACAATTCTCTTTTCCACAAGATGAAAATAATGAACAGACTTCGCTAGTTTTGAATGATGTTTTGGTGCTAAGTTGTGTGAAGTGAATGCTGTGGTAATGAACAATCATATTAATTGGCTTAGTTGGCATTTTCTTCCTATCCCTTTTGAAATGAACAACCTGTGACTAACTATCATCCTTTGGTTGACTTATTTTCTGAACCTTAGACTTTGAACTAGATCCATGTGAAAATGAAGCTACAGGTCCATTGCTATCAGACTGCTTAAACTCAACAGATTTACCACTATGTACATCCTGATTCACATATGGTAATACTTGAGACGAAGAAGTTTGTGATGAAGACAATGAATTTTTATTTTTGAAGAAATCAACATTAGATTGAGAAAATAGATTTTCAAGACCCTTTTGATCAGTTTGTGTTTTAACAAAATTATGTTTGCCTTTACTTACCCAATCCTTTTCACATATTTTATCTGGTTTTTGAAAAATATTTGCATTAGGTTTCTTAAAAGCTTTGTCAATCAGTGCTGGTTTTATCATGCTTAAAGGATGAACATCATCACAAAAGATTTCATCTTTCCCTTTAAGGGTATAATAGATTATGTTGTCTGGTTCAACAAAAAGACATATGTCTCTAGGAATATCAAATTCCTTTTTGACAGTTTTATCACTAATGTCCACATCTTCAATCAAGAAAAACTCAGAAACATTTTTATTATCAATCAAATTTGTTACATCAGTTTTCTATTTAACATCAAATTTAAAACCAGACACATTTCTATTATCTTCTCATCACCATCACAAACTTCTTTCTTGATTCCTGAATCCTCTATCTTTGTTCCTGCATGTTTAATACTGACAGAACTAGACAATTTAGTTAAATCATTTGAAAATAAGTTTAAATTCTTAGAGGATTTAGCAACATATGGAATAAAATTTGGCTCTTCAGGAAGGGACCCATAAAGATGGTTAATTGGAGGAGGAATTTCCTTAAAACCAATCCCTTGGGTACCTGGATTGCTTACATGATTGGCCACAATGTTATTGAAAACCTTTGAGCATTTGACAAACACTCAATCGATTTACACTTCTTTGTTCGATCATTCAATTCATCAATCATGTCATTGATAATGTCTTGTTTATCAGCCAATTGCAATGTCAAAGTTTTAATATTAGCACCGTATTCCTCAATTTTATTTTTCTCTTTAATTCATTGGCTAGATATTGTTTAATGTTGTCTTCTAAGCATTGTACATCATCTATCAATGATTGATTGTGCGTAGCAACCATATCAAGTTTGGCTGAATAAGCACAACGCTTTAAACAATTTGGTTTAACATTAAAATTTCTTCCTGATGATAATTCAATCATTTTCGGAATTGTCTGAGCCATAAACGCCACATGAGATTCCTCATTCACTTGAACTTCCTCAGCATAAGATGACCAGTCAGTTCCACACTGATCATCTACAAGTAAATCCTTATCTTTTGCTGGAGGAGTTGTTTCTGAACTTGTGGAAGCTGTAGATGAATAAGCAACAGTAGCCCCTCTTCGAGAATCAAGCTTATCAGATTTACTAGTTTCAAACCTTGAGTTGTTTCTTACTGGCATCTCACATTCTCTGGCAAAATGTCCAAGATTCCCAAAATTGTAGCATTTTACCTTCTGTTTGGAGAAACCAAGTTTCTACTTTGAATACCCTGAAATCTCAGCCCTTCTAGTTCTCTGAAGAAATCTTCTTGCTCTCCTGGTTAACATGGCCATCTGCCACTGGATGTCCATTTCCTCCAAGTCATCCAGATCCAGTCGATCCATATTCTCATTGGTCAATCTTTGAGCATCATCTAGCAGCACATAATCATATGCGTTAACAAACTACATGAAAAAGGCTAGATGCTCTTGTGGCACCCTCATATTCATTAACTTTGATCAACTGCCAGATTGTCACACCCCCTACGCCGCGTGCGGAATCCATGGCGCGATGACGGTCGATTGTTGGATCATGCACAAGTATTGAAAGAAGAACAACCACAATGCATTACTAAGTTTCATAATGTTAGACATTTGTTTAATTACAGGCAATCTATCTAACTATCAAAAGAATGACAACTATAGACCCAAAAATATTGTTTACACAAAAGACACAGACAAGACAATTAAACAATCAGGATTAAGTGAGTTTCTAATCCATCCTAGCTTGTTTCTTCATCTTGTTATATCTTAAAATGGTCTCCTTAGTTGTCCTTGAGAATGTTCTAAACCTGATCACCTGAAACACGTGAAAAGTAACTGTCAACTACAAAAGTAGTTGGTGAGTACAATAGGTTTAACATTTGAAATAATGAATCTGCAGTTGTAAACATGTGAATAAAACAGTTGTATAAACATGTCATGGATAATTGCAACACAAACTATCATCAAGTAAGAAATACGTGTGCAAACAGCCAAATGACTGTCTACTAGAAAAGACAATGTATAATCAAGTCCTAAATTACATTTGGAGTCAGAAAAGTAGTTAGCAACGCATTCAACACGAGCAGTGCTAACGAGTTTACTCGGAAGACCACTCCGTGTTGACATACCCGATCAATATGACTTATGCTGGAAAAGTTAATTAGCAGCAAATTCGTATTACCGTAACGCATCCAATCTGCATTTTGGGTTTAAAACGTATTTAAACACTAACCACAGCCTTGACGTAACCAAAACGCGTCCCTCGTTCCCTTGTTGTGATCACCTAGTACTAGCGTTAAAAGATTAAGAATAAGATTGATTGAATAAGTGTCTTGATGTGTGTAAGCTTGTTCACAATGATGAACACCATGACATTCTGTTGTTATTAAGATTGGATAAACGTTTAACTTGATTGAATACTTGATTTGAAACCATGATTGAATTACTTGTTTTGAAAACCATTGATTGAATACCTTTAATTGAAAACCTTTGATTGAATCCCATGAATGAATACCTACTTCGAAAACCCTTGACTGAGTACTGAGAATAGTGTCCTTGTATAATAACAAGGTTTGTAAAATAATATTTATTTGAAAACACAAGTTAATAGTAAAAGAGTTTATAAAACGTACTCTACAAAAGTGTTTAACATTTATAAAACCATTTTGTCTAAAACAGTTGTAAAATAATTTAGAAAACCTTTTATAAAACCTTTTAGCAGAAAAGTGTTTAACAATAGATGAATCCTTTAAAACAGTTGATAAATCCTTTAGAATCTCAAAGTAAACCTTTGATTGTTACAAAAGTGAAATGCATCCTGTATATGAAATGTGATTGTATAAAATAGTTTGGTCACGTGTTCCACCCCAAAACAGTTGTAAAACAGTAAAAGAGGGCTAATGTTCTCACCTGACATTAGTAGACTCAGATTCTGTACAAGTAGCAAGCAATAAGACCTCTAACTGATTCCTATATTATTGTAATCATACATATAATATAAGATTTATGATATTGCGGACATTGATTGATTGATTGAATCATGTTATCCTAATTATGCTTATCCTTGGTATGAATTTGTTGTTATGTTCCAAAGAATTAGTTTAACTTGAAAACCTTGGTTGACTTCTTGAAATGATAGTTGACTTAAAAGCATGTGTCATGTCCTTTTATGCACAAACTTGTTATGCATATAAGTAACATGTGTTTATGAATATGATAACCCTTTGTTTACCATGTGTTCTTTGAGAAAGGTTTATGTGTTTTAAACCTTTATGATTAAGATATGATCTTATACTTAGGTTAATATGAACTTAACTAGTATGAGACCACATCTATAATCTCTTAGGGCCGGCTTAAGGTTAGATCACCCTCATGGACCCTTCGGCTCTCTTAACCAACCCATAACATGATTTTGGTTGTTTTAGCTTATGATTTAAAGTATTTGATTACTAGGTTAGATCTTGGAAGAGTGTTAATAGCCCATAATTCACATGGGTGTCAAGACTATTAGGTTCTAAGATCAAACGAATAAGAGAGCCATCAATGGTCCCATTGCATCCATCGAACATAAATAGTCCTTCTCATGTCCAAATCTCAAGTTTCTTTGTTTAAACCTCCTTGGATTGACTTGATTAAGAATATGTTTACTGAATTAGAGTATTTTTGAAAGGTTGCATGGCTGTTTAGATCGAAAGGAGACTTGGCTTAACCCTATAAACTACCCATCGATATTGGTAATATCGATGGGTGTTAGGTTCGACAACCAGCCCCATCTTCACAATTCTGAACATGTTGTTGGTTCTAATTTACTTGGATTGAGTTTACAAGAGCTATGTTGACATTCTTTCATGGCTAAAAAGCTTTTGAGAGGCTCAAATTAGATGGGAAGATCGATTGATGTGAAATGAAGCTCATCATTATTGTAGTATCTATTGGAGCTTAGTATCGACCAAGGACACATTTGAACCTGTCATTATCGACATAATTTGATCTGAACTTCCTTGGGTTTGTCAATATTAGCTGTGTCGAGATTGTTTTTCGATTTTAGTACCCTGTCGAGACTAGCAAAGTCGACATAAGATCAGCCTCAAGTTGTTCTTGTGTTGACACTAGCTGCTTCAATTTATCCCATCAATATTGATTCCCAGATGGTGAAATCGACCATCTCAGCCTTTAACAAGCTCAATCCAAGTTAACCCAAGTGTTCTTAAGTCGATTACAGGCCCATTTCTTGAGTATTGAAGGCTGAAAACCGATTTTAAAAGGAAGAAGATGATGAATAGTAGCAACAACTACAGTACTGTACCTTCTTGCTACGATTCTGGCCAAAATAGATTGAATTAGCTTCGGTCCTTCATACTACCATATTCCTCTCGTCAAGACGATCGTTTTGATTTATTATATGCGCGATTTGGTGAAGAAATGAGAGAGTTCTTGGTTTTTTAATGGAGGTTTTGTAGAGAGAGAGAGAGAGAGAGAGGTTAGACGGGAAAGAGAGAGATTTTGTGTTCTTGGTTACAATAAATGAAGAAATGGAAGGAAATAAGGGTTTTTATACCCCGAGATGTTCCCCGCGCATTTGATCTCGCTCGGTGTCGGTTTCGCGTATTTTTACGCACGTGTCGTTACGATTACGAAAATGGATATCTTAAGTTGTAAATTAGATTTCTTTGATTATTTTTGATGAGTTTCAAAATTGTAAAATGTAAAATATAATATTTTACTTATTTTTACAGTTCGTTCGTAATCAGACCGTTAAACGAATATAGTTTCGTGTATACCCGTAATCATATACTTTTTTGGTCGTTTTGTGTATTTTATTGATGTTTACTTGTAATTATAAGTTCGACATTAATATCATTTTGAATTGTCACCCATAATGATACTCAGTCTCGCTTACGCATTATGATTTGTTTAATTGATTTGTTTGTCATACAATTAGTCATAACACTACGCACTAACACTATCCTATTACACCGAATGCAATATATGTATAGGGCATACGTAGAGTCCAGCTACCTGCCTTATCAGCCGCCAGCCCACCACTGTTTCGATATAATACAATACTGTTCTTGCCTAGCGTAATCTACTGTAAATAAGTAAGATATACTTGTACCTACTAAACAAAATCCTATAACACACAAACATGAACCAAAAAACATTGGCACATTGACATATTGAACACAAATCATACTGACATAAAGACTAATATGTACACACTGTTCTATCCTGATCTATGTCTACCATGACTTACTGTACATATGTTACACATATGTTTTCTCTTTGTCGGTTGTAGAAGTAAAACATACTTCTGTTTTGTCATCAATAACAACAGATAATTCACCATCTTCAGTACTTGATAAAAAGGCAACTGAGCCTGAAGAGGTGGCAGGAGTCACAATGGGTTTAATGTAAAGGCCTGGGTTTTGAGTTGAAAACTTATTTCTAGCCTTTCTCTTTTGCATGTCTATATCAAATGATTAAAGTTTGGAGATTAATACATCAAGTTCAGTAATCTCCAAGTCTGTGTTTTCTCTGATGATCATGACATACGTCTCCCATGAAGATGGAAGCGCATCTAAAATTTTATCATTTTGCTCTTCCAAAGAAACATCATAGTCCAAATTGCTAAGCTCACTCAACAACAATGTGTATCTAGTCACCAATTCCTCAAAGGTTCGTTGTCTAGACACTTGGACACTTCAAGTTGTTTCTTGAGAAGTGTTCTCTTACTTCTTTTGAGCTGGTCACTTCCTTCACATCTCTTTGCCAAAGCATCCCACAATGCTTTAGATCTTTTGTGTGACTTGAAAAACTGAAAAATATCTTTGGGAAGTGCCATAGTGAGCAAAGCATAAGCTTTCTTTTCCAAATCATACAATTTCTTTTCATCTTTTGTAAGACGTGAGACATTCTTGTAAACCCCATTGAGCTGAGGTTGCTCATACCCTTCAATCAATGGTATCATTAGTCTCGGATTGACTATATATAAAAAGGATTCAAACAGAGCACTCCACGATGAGTACTCACTCAATGAAACAAGATTTGGAGGCTTGGTCATAGTACGAGCCTCATAATCATAACAGGGCAGATAATGGAGATAAGTTGGCCATTTGGAGATAATTTGTTGAAATAATCAACACTTAGAAAAATTCAGAATCTGATTTGTCGATATTAATAATATAGACGATATTAATTCGTCGATACTAATAATATCGATGCGAATGTGATCGATACTAATAAGTTTGATGAAAGTTGTCGATACTAATAATATCGATAGACTAACTATCGATACTAACAATATCGATGTTAAACAACCCAGAAAACTATTTTTGTCGGTACTGACAATCTTGAACTTGAAATTTCAATTTTTGACAAGTTTTCAAGTGCAACAACAGTTCTTGAATTGCAAGTCTTCATTTTATCATCAAAATTGATCAAACTATCATCAAAAGTCTCCAATAATCGTAAAAATCACCAAGATTTTGTTCTACCAAGATCATAACCGAGCAAGATACTCTGATATAGTTGTATAGCTCTGTGGTTAGGATCTAAATGATCTGGTATAACATGATATCACGTGCAGAATCCATAACATCACGTTTGAACAAATATAGAATGTATCGAGTAAAGCAGAATCAAACAAACCCAATAAGAGAAATTCAATCTCCTTGTATTAATTAATTGGAATTAAGCAAGTGCAATAAGAGATAATAAACTTCTAAAGAAAATCTGAATTATTTCTAGATCGATACTGATTGTATCGAAGATAACCTATTTATAGGCACTCTGTCGATACCGATAGTGTCGAAGGAACCTCTGTCAATACTAATAGCATCGATAGTCTAGCACTTAACCATTTTACAAACATAAACAAAATAACATTAAACTAAAACAAATACAAATACAATCAAAACAAATACAAATACAAAAACATATACAAATACAATAAACATAAAGATCTTCTAATCAACCCAGCTGCAGTCTTCAGTCTTTAATTCAACATCTGAAGATGATGCTATAAGGTACTAACAAGATGAGACTTAAAACATTCTTTACACCTCAGCTGAGACTTTTAAAATCATTTACTTCTCAACCGCAGTTGAGATTTAAAACTTTATTTACACCTTAGCTGAGACTTTTAAAATCATTTATTTCTCAACCGCGGTTGAGACTTAAAATGTTCTTTACCTAACCATAGTCGGGTTAAAAATCATTTTCACAAAATAGTTTTATAACATGCAGAACAGCCCAAAATTGTAAACATTTAAAATAGGGCTACGAAGAAGTCACCTTAATCCAAAGCTTGATTCACAATAAATTCCAAACTAGCCTAAGCTTTTGGAATTGTTAACAACCTGTATCAGATTATCACTTTAACATATAGTTCAAGCATGCCTATATAGAACTAATAGGGTTAGTGGTTAAATTAAACTTTGTCCTTACATGGATGACCTATCCTAACCACTCACACCCATGCTTGACATTAATACTTTACCTCACTCTCATTAGCATAATACCCATTTAGTCGGTGTCACTTCGTCACGTACCGCCAAGAGGCTTGGCGTACTGCGAAAAAATTCGGAGAATCTTAGATATTTTGGGTTCTTCGCATACCGCCAAGAGTTTCCAAAATCCTCTTGGTGTACTGCGAAGGATCCCGGGACCCAACATTAACTTAATTTTCTTCCTTTTACGATTCCAAATAATACGAACTCAAACAGTTTATAAAATTTTTTGGTTGTTACAAATCTCCCCTCCTTATAATAGGTTACTTCCTCAAAACCTGTTACATTTCAAACAGATGTGGGTAGAGTTGTTTCATCTTGTCTTCAGTCTCCCACGTAGCTTTGGATCCTTTTCGGTGTTTCCATTGAACTTTAACTTGTCTAATCGTCTTGTTGCGTAATTATTTTTCTTTTTCTGTCCATAATCGAAACCGGTTCTTTTATGTAGTTTAACTTTTCATCAACTTCAATATCATTTAACAACACATATGCTACATCATCTTCTAGACATTTTCGTGAGAATGAAACGTGAAATGTCGGATGAATTCCACTCAATTCATCTGGAAGATCTAACCGATAAGCTACTTTACCGACTCGTGCCATTATTTGAAAAGGTCTAATAATTCTCGGACTTAGCTTCCCTCTTTTTCTAAATCGAATAATCCCTTTCCATGGTGAAACCTTCAACAATACCTGATCGCCTACCTCAAACTCTATTGGTCTTTGCCTTTTGTCATCATAGGGCTTTTGTCGATCTAGTGCAGCTTTCATCCGTACTTTAGCTAGATGGAGCTTTTAAGTCAAATCTAATACTGCAACTTTCCTTCCTACTTCTTTCTGTCCTACTCCTCCCCAACACACAGGTATTCTACAACGCCTCGTATGGCGGTATTCCAATACTAGCATGATAGCTGTTGTTGTATGAGAATTCCAATAATGGTAAATGATCATCTCAGCTACCACCAAAATTGATAATACAAGCTCCGAACATATTTTCTAAAATTTGGATAGTCCTTTCAGACTGTCCATCAGTCTGAGGATGATACGCAGTGCTGATATTCAATCTTGTACCCATGGATTTATGGAATTGTTTCAAAAATCTTGAAACAATTCGCGTGTCAAGATCTGACACTATAGAAACTATAACTCCATGTCTTGTAACTATTTCTTTCACAAATAATTCAGAAAGCTTCTCTGACGTATAAGTCTCACGTACAGTTAAGAAATGAGCACTTTTCATTAATCGATTTACAATCACCCAGATAGTGTCATGACGTTTCGTTGTGAGAGGCAACTTAGTAATAAAATTCATGGTGATGTGTTCGTCTTTCCATTCTAGAATTTCTAAAGGTTGCACATAACCATATAGTTTCTGATGTTCAGCCTTTACTTGCACACATGTCAAACATTTATTTACATACTGCATTACATTGAACTTCATACCTGGCCACCAGTAATCCTTTCGGAGATCTTGATACGTTTTCATTGCACCAGGATGAATGGAGTAATGTGACCTATGTACTTTATCTAAAATCCTTGATCTGATGCCCCCATTTTGCGGAACACACACTCGACCAAATCGGGTCTTAACACCGAACTCATTTTCTTCTAGACTTTTAACCTGGCCAAAGATTCTTTCGAATTCAACATTTTCTTCCTTTATCCTTCCTTCTGTTCATCGTTGAGCTCATTAAAACATTTGGTGGTTACTACCAAACTATAAGACATACCTCATATAGCAGGGTGTTCTGTCTTGCGAATTAGAGCATCAGTCATCACATTGGCCTCATGAGTTTGTAATTGTCTTGAGGCATATGCTATTACCTTTCCCCTTTTCATTGTACTCTTCTATTTCTCGGATTATTTACATGTTAACAAGTGAAATGGTTCATATCTTCTTCCATATTTCCCTCGTTTTAATTGTAGAGTACTCCCATGTTGTGTCGGGACCTTTTTCCTAAGTACCCCTCTTTTGGCATTTCTATCCTATCTCTTCATGCTTTAATTAGATGTTGAAGATTCTATGGTACCGAGTCGTCTTCCCCATTATGTCATAATCTTTAGCTATAACATGCGATATTCCTTAGTTTGTTGATTGTGCTAATATTTTCCCATTTATTCTCTAGAAACAGTTATCTCTCTTGGCATTAAACCATTTATAAAGCACTTGTGGGAAGTTGGTCGTAAGTAAAATTTCTTAACATAACGTACATACACATATTAACACATAAGGTTGTCAATGCATAAGGTCAACCAAATTTACCATTGCCTAAAAACGGACCAAAACCTAGTCATGGTGCTGTTACAAGATTTCATTAGTCACCCTATAATGAGGATTTTCTTGCTTCCCTTAATAAGAAGGCTTCATCATTTGTCTCACTAAGAGGATTTCATCATTTTCCTTATTAAGAGAACTTTATTATTTGATCCACCTTATACATGACAATCTTTTCACAAAACTTTCCTTTTATAACACACGTATGCATATTATCAAATAACAATAACATGAACTTTCTTACACATGTGACAGTTGCAAGTATCCCTTATCATTAAGTTTGTACTAATACAAAGCTCCTTAAGTAGTTTCTTGCAACAGATGCAAGACTCTTTTAACACATGTAACCGCATTAAGCCCACATTTTACCACATATACTTTAAGCTCTATACATATTTTATGCATGTCCAACATATATTATCTTGTGAAGACAAAATAGTTCATTAGACGATAACAATGTTAATATTTATGTATCCTCTTCTAACAAAAATTGATTCTAGTTAGAGTTATTAAAATCATCTCTAACATCTTTAGCATACTAGTTCTAGGTCCGATCATTCTTCACATCACTTCTTGTCAAAAGTAAGTCGTATCATTTCAACCTTTCATAACCTTCGAGCTTTCCTGATGGTTTAACATTTCGTTTGATTCATATTTGACATATGACTGACTTTAGACTTTGCGTTCACTTATACCTAATTCTGGGCATGCATTCATTTATCTTCGCTTATCAATCCCTAATCACACCTTTATCACCTATTTTTGTGTAGTCAGCTTTAATATCTCACTTTCACGTTTAGTAAACATAAGTACAATTCTCAATTCCTAATGTCAATATGTATTTCTCAACCTAGTGGGACCTTGTTAGGATTTAGGATACTAACAAAGCACTATCATTCATGCCACAGAAAAATAATCTTATTAAATCTCTAAGTCAAATTTTAACTTGCATTACCTCAATCGGATGTACTCATCCTTAGTTTATAATAATATTCATTTGCAAATGATAAATTATTCATCCATAAATGAAGTTCCTTGTTCATTCATAAGCCAATTCCTTCATTCTTAAGTTTGTTCCATCATTAGTAAGTCAATTGGATCACCTACGCATAAACTCGGTCACCCATAGGTGAGCTAGGTCACCTACAAGTAAATCCAGTTAATCACAAGTGGAAATGGTCATCCGTATGTGAACATGGTCCTCCTCAAGTGATTTGGTACAAACATACTAACCTGAATCTCTCGCAAATGATATGAGTCATTCACAATTGATTTGGCCATCTGTTTGTGTGCTTTCTCATCCGCATATGATTTTTTTCTGCAAGTAATCTATCATTTGCAACTGAATTTCCTTCAATCACATGTAGGTCATTCGTTCATAACTGAAATAACACCTATAATTGTTTTAAGTAAATTATAAGGATTGGAACTTAGATACCCTTGTAGGTCACCGTACTGATTCTCTTCATCCATAATTGATTTCTTTCGTCCATATTGATATACGTACACTCCTATCATCATCATCATGTTATCATTGCTCGAATGGTTACACAATGCGCTGCCTCCTCCATGGTTGTCCTCATTACTTCACATGTATTCTTTATTTCTTGGACCGTCATCGTCTTCAAACTACATTTCTACCATTGATTGAACTCTGTTTCCATGTTCTAATGGTTTCCTTCATTATCGACCTTTTAGGGTAGGTCATTCGCCAATAGCTTCCCAATTTCTGCAATGATGAATTCAATGTAACATCACTGTATTTCGAGTATAGTCATTACACATATATTTCGTATTGATAGGACCTGTTATGATAATTTGATGTTTGGGATTTGATTTATGATATTATCACTGGTATGCATTGATGAGAACATATAATTAACGACCATAAACCATGGAAAATTTTAGTTTGGAATACAACTAGACTGAACAACAATGTTTACTGTAGTTGAATGTATATATGATATGATTTGGTTTAATTGGGATTGGTAGTTGTGTAGGATTCTATCACCAAATAAAGGCAAGGATATAGTCATGGTCTATCGAAGAGGCGGTGGGCTGGCGGCTGGATAAGTTGCGACTAATTCCTACGTATGCCCTATAGATAAGCTTTCTTCGTTTTATCATGAGTGTCAGTGTTGAGGATGTGGTAAGGAGAATATGAGGTTTTGTTTTGAGTTGTTAGAGGTTATGTTTTGGTCACTAAATATAGTCAAGGACACATGGTCATGGTTTATCGAAATGGTGGTGGGACGGCGGTTGGATAGGTTGCGACCGACTCCTACGTATGCCTTATACATAAACTTATTTCGATATATCATGGATGTGTCAGTGATATGAATTAGTGGGGATAAGGATTGGGAAATTGATATTTGATAAACGTATTTAAAATAAAATAATGAAAGTTATAATGAAAACATTTACGCGATGGTGAGGTCACAAATATAACTTAAAATGTGAATGTTATTTCAGAAATGATAACATAATAGTGTGTTTGCATGGGTGATGATTCACACGAATACATTTATTAGGAATAATATTCTGAAACGATATTCCATGAATCGTAAATGAAGTTGAAATACGATACGAACGTTGTACTTGTAAAGGTGACGATCTATATAGATACATACGTAAGTAACGCATTTCAACGAGATAATCGAAATAATATTTTACTATACTTAAATTAATAAAAATAGAATTTAAAACATTCACTAGGAATAAACACCTTAAACGATTTTAAATAAAAAATTATTTTATTAAACGTTTCGTAATTTTAAGATAATTTACATAAAAACGATAAATTTAAAATGGTTTAAATAATTTACATAAAAATGATAGAATTAAAATGGTTAACGCGTAAATAATCTTAACCGAGCACCCATGATTGAACCGGACTATAAAAGGGAGGGATTTCTTCTTCTACCTCATTTTCTCAAAACACACTCTCTCTAAACTTGAAAACATGGAACTTTCTCTCTCTACAACTTCTCTCTAAGATTTCTCACTCATTTCTTCATCTTTTTGCATGATTCTTGCTCCAAAACGTTTCTCCATTCAAGGAGAACTCAAAAGTACAGAGATTTCGAGCATTTCATCACGTTTTACAGGTAGATCTTGGAGATTACTTTCGGTTTTACACTTAAATGGAAACCGGTCCTTCCATCATCTTATTAAACGAATTTAACCTTTGATAAACCCTAAAACGAGTGTGTATGTGTAATCTGGAACCATGTAATAGACGTGCAAAATCTTTGCTGAAAACATGGTTGGAGATTGAAGGAGGCACCACCGATATTACAAATGTCGATGGGGGTCCCCTTTAAACTTAACCAACCTGTCAATATTGTGGGCTATCGAGATTATCAATCTCGACGAGCCATCCTTCGAACTTACTTAGCCGACATTTATCATCAAAGATTATCCCATCGATATTGAGAAGCATTGAACATGATAGTATCGACACTCTCCATGTCGAGATTGTTAGTTTCGGTCCATTTTGTCAAGCTTAATAACTTCGATGATGCTCCCATCGAACATAATAGTTCAAGGGTTCATCGATATTGTGCATGGATTATTGATATTATTAGTTCATTAATACTATGTAATGACCATCGATACTATTAATCTCGATGTTGAACTTGTCCATTCTAGCTCCTAACCATTGAACTTAATAATATCGGTGGATGTGCATAGTGTCGAACTTGGTAATCTCGAAGGGCTGCATACATAAGACAATGTCAAACATAATAATAATTCGCTTAAATAATGTTTTGTAGAATAAGAAGAACACATGCATGAATTTGTGCATGCATGCATGTATAGATATATGTATGTGTAAGGTTGCCACCTTTCCAAACACACACACACACATACATATAGTTATGTGCATGATAGCATGTTTTGGCTTTTAAATTAAAATCATCACCATATATTTGTAACTAACAAGTTTTAAAAATTTAGATGTGACGGTTACCACTTGAATAACACATAAGTGTTTCATTATAATTTAGAAAATCTTATAAAGGTAATGACAGGGTTCTAATATAAAAGTTAAACACATGAAACATTACCTACTTATAACGCATATGAATTCATGGATATAAAACATATGAAACACAGGTTTTAGAGTCACTGTTGATTCCACCTAAGTGAGCGCACGTTTTACAATCATTGAATTATAAGACATCACTGTGAGTTTTCATAACCCCCTTTTAAATCTTTTGCTTTTAAACTCAGGGGTGGAACATGTTGTCACACCCCGAGCCGGTGGGTTGGATCAACTTTCCTATAGGGCGGAAGGTTCTCGGGGCGCGATATCGTGAGATAATCGGAATGATCAGATTGTATACATAGCATCAACATTTGAGAATAACTAAAGCACAATACTAATAAACTAGGATTACAAAGTTAAATTACAATTGTCAATGTTTGATAATTTAAGTAAGTAAACCTATCCAAAGAATCATGAGTTTACTATCTTGTAACTGCACAATATATCAAAAATGATTCATAAGTAACAAACAAAATATGTGCTTCTAAAAGATACTAGGTCCTCTATCTGGGCATCCTAGTGTGCATCCTGGACCTTAACTTACTCCTGTACATCACCTGAGAAAACATGTAAGAAAACAAACTCAACACATGGTTGGTGAGTTCATCATAGTTAATAATTGAAAATGAGATTTGACAAAATCTGACCGAACGACAACCTTAACCTCATCGTTTTTAAGTAAATTTTTTTCGGTTGTTACATAATGTTAATGACACAAGACTTTAACATGTAAATAAGTAAAAATGGTATAAAGTATATACAAATAGCCTACCATAAGAATTTATTTAAACACAAATAAAGTCGAATACTGTGTTTGTAAAAATATGATTAGAGGAAAAATGCCAAGCTATGTAAGAGACAAAATGCATCACTAATGATGATTTTTGTTTATTTATTTACAATAAATTACATTTTATATGTAATAAGTTATACATTTATGCTTCCTTCAATTCTGAATAAAAATATTTATTATATTGTAGTTTAAAAATGAGTATTTTAGACACATATTTATTGTGAGCAATAATAAAAAATTAGTTGTAGTACAACATGTATCAGAAAAAGTATATTAGATAGCGTGTTATAAATTTTATTTAATTAATCAAGTTCGTTATATTATTGGAATACTAAAATTTTTATCAATAATAACACTTAATCATTTGTTTAGAAGCGTTAAATTTTGTTATATTCCTAAAACATTAGATTTATTAATAAAAATTATATAATGAAAACAATGGTAGTTTATAATAAATACCTTTTCAAATGCCTGTGAATACGTCTTGAGTAGTTTCACAAAAATTAAATTGTTCATCTTCTGTTAATTCACCCATACGTATAGGAGACATACATTGCTTATTTTTTCGTGTATTATATGAAGTTCATGGTAAGTTAGTTAAACTACTTTTTCTAGTGGACATGAATGGAGTACTTGATGTCATGCAATTAGAAGACATATATCCATGTGTAGAACCTAAAAAATGAAACTTAATGTATGAATTTTATAATCGTTTGTTGGAGATAAAACATAAAATGATTTCTATCTAATAAATGGTAATATAAATTTCAATTAAGAAATTAGTGATAAATTATACTAACAAAGTTTAGTTTTTACCATTGGATCCCGTGAGAATTGAAGATACCAAATTTCTGCCAATGTTTGTGTCACACCCTGAGGCGGCAGGCTGGATCGAGTTCCCATCAAGCGGAAGGTTCTCGGGGCGCGATATCATGTCATAATCGAACTGATCGGATTGTTTACTTGGCACATGATACATAATGAGAAATGCTAACATGACATTGATATAGAATTACAAAGTTAAATTACACAATTCATGTTCATAATTTAACTAAGTAAATATACCCAAAAAGAATCTAGTTTCTATCTTGTATGTGCATAAGATTTACAATTGATGATTCACCAATATGTCATTCAAAATATGCACACACAAAAGTAAGCTAGGTCTTCTATAAAGTCCTCTAGCTTAATCCCTGATGCTTGGTGACTAAACCTGTTCGTCTCCTAAGAAAACATGCATTTAAACATAGTCAACACTAGGTTGGTGAGTTCATAATTTAGTCTTTGAAAATGATTTCCAATTTTTCATTCACAAGTCATATTGATATTGTCTTATCTGGTCTCACAAAGATGTCCCATCCATAGTTACACCTACAGATAGTATGTCACCCAAATTAAGCATGCTTATATATAGGGCATACATATCGCGAATGAAGCTCCCCGCCCACGACACACTTGACTGAATTCAACACCACCTGCATTGCAACTATGGATACCCATTTTCAACTCACATGTATTTTTTCTCAACTGATATTCCACCTGATATTCCCAAATGATATACCATCATCCCACAATGATATAAGTATGTGATAAGAGGTTTTAAAGAGTAAATGTTACCATAACATAAGTAGTGGTATACATTTTAAGTTTCAAAGGTATAGATTTTATTATTTCTATCCCTTTTAATTGATCTCTCACTTATAAGAGTTTACTTGATACTCAATTCTAAACTAGAAGTGATAAGCAGTTTGACATGTAGTTTTTCCCCAATTGATGATTAGAAATGAATTGACCACATTGTAATCACCACAAAGGCAAACCACAATGTCCTCAATTCATTCATATTCATGTGTTTTCATTTGTTCTCACAACTATCCGTCACCAGCTTATGACATGAGTGAGGTCAGTCTCCCAGTTTACTAGTCCACAATATAGAAGTGGTACGATTATTAGCAGTCACTATCATACTATCATCACCCATGTCGACAGTGATATAGATAGAATAGGCTTACTAAAAATCAAAAATAGTCTCATAGTCTCATAATCTCAGTCTCATAATCTCATAGTCTCATAATCTCATAGTCTCATAGCCTTATAGTCTCATATTCTCTTAGTCTCATAGAAATAACAGAAATAATCTCATGGATATAGAAAAATATAGTCTCATGATTTTCTGATTTCCCAAACATTGATATTAATAGTTATAAAACACATAAGTATGAGCTTAGTTATAAACATGGTTATAAACGTTGACATAACAAGGCATGCAGATGTAATAACAAAGTAAAGTCTTGTTATCATAATTCGTACTAAAACATTTAAGACTAGGTTTTAGCATGTTCTCAGCCCCGCGTTTTAGAATCAAAAGATTAGAAAAGGGGCATATGAACTCACCTTGGTATTGAAGTGGTTGACTAAGACTCAAGAAATGCACGCGCTCGTTGTTGTTGTGATGATGTTGTATTGAAAACCCTGTGTTGGATTCAATGTTGTTTGTAACTTATAAGTACGAGTAGTTATTTCGTATGTTCACCCTAAAGTTGGTTAACCTTTATAAACATTGGTTGTTTGATTAGCCTTGAACTCTTATATTAGTATAATATACCAATACTTAACCATTCTAGGTTAAATTTAGTATATTATACCACCTTGTGTCTATATGATTCAAATTTGTTAACACCATAACATATTGTGAAAGTTTTGAAATCATAATATGTTTCTAAGTATAAACTTAGGTTTTTAGGTTAAAACTTAGAACATCACCCTTGTGTTAACTAAAAATGGTTATCATCACTTTAATATGTTAACATAAGTAATATATTACAAAACTTAACTATCTTATATGTTAAATACATATTTAGCAAGTGTTTATATTAACTAAGTTCAAACATAGGTTAACACTTTTCAGTGTAAACCCTAATAATGCTTATACAAACCATAGCTTGTTATCATTCCTGTCACACCGCCAAATTCCCACTCGTGGTGTCAGTCCACGTGGGTGTGACGTGGCCAGGATCACAGCCCGTGGTCATATAGAACGACTCTATATGAGTTACGCATTCACACAGATTTATAGAATAATGCAAATTTCAATAATACGCAGCGGAAATATAAGTTAACAAAAGCAGCGGAACAGTAATGTATTACAGCGGAGAATGTAAATTGATGACAGACACTACATAGTTAAATTGTTTCAAAAAAGTTCAATGCACACAAAGCCTAGGACATGAGTCTATATGCTGTTCAGACTCCTTAAGGCTTCCTTGAGTGCGTCCTAGCGTGTGCTCCATTAGTTACCTGAGAATACATGCGAAAAGTGTCAACTAAAAAGTTGGTGAGTTCACAGGTTTAGACAGACTGAAAAGAAAACAGACACATACTGGGTATGTTAAGTTTTGTTGTTGGATACTACGATCTGTGGAGTGTGTCAGTTCATCTTACCGAAACTAGACTGTTCCCGTTTGCCTCCGCAGGTCATCGCTGAACCCGCATTCCCATCGAAATTACACTCGTTATGACCTCCAGTCAACATTGGTGCCGAGTGGGGTTAGTCAAACCCAGTAGTACTACGTAATTACGACTCGTTTGTGATACAACTAACGGTAAGGATAAGTGAGGACTTTAAGCGATAATAGTTACACTCGAAAATGGTTTTCACAACATACCAGTACTATATCTAAAACAGTTGCATAATATTCTCACCCCAAAGTTTAGTAAAACAGTATAAGAGTAAAAGTGGGGCTGTAAAACTCACCTGAGTTAAGTAATGCGTTTGCTCAAAAGAGATAGTGTAGCTCGCCGGCTAGTAGTCACCTATATCACATAGGTACTATGAGTTCGTGTTTACACATGTGGGCCTCACAGGACCGTGTTAGTGTTCAACAACTCCGAGTTGTTATGTGAGTCGAGTTGACCGTGTTTGACCTAACGACCCGTTGGTGACGGTTTTGGATCAAGTGTGCGTGTAACGTGCAGTTTAGTGTCGTGTGATGTGTACGGATACCAAAGTTCACTTTCGTGAGGAAACTTACTATTTGTATTAAGTTTCTATTTTAGGAAATTTTCCACATTAGGCAAGTCATGCATAAAATCACATTCCGGTTATTCTAGCATGCGTGTTTATCCTAAATGAGCATGTTATCATATAGCACTTAGTTACACATGGCCGGTTTAGCATAGTTTACGCGTAAAAGTTTCTAAAATTAGAAAGTTTCTAAAATAAACATATTTCATCAAGTTTAACAATCAATATCATCTAACATCTTCATCTTAATCCTAAATGGACCCTTAATCATAATCGTTACGACTAGCATGTGCCAAAACATTGACTTAGCAAAATAAAGTTACTATATTTAGTAACTTATGAGTAATGCACAAATCCATTCTTTCAACATCAATAATCATTTAATATTATCATATTATCATCAACCTAGCATGTTAGACTCATAACATTATCATACATATCATCCTTTTGCAAACTTGTGATAAAAAGTTACTATATATAGTAACATTCATGAAAATCATTCTTTTGACACGTCTAATCATTCCTATGCACCAAATAATCATCATCTAACTTCAAAATATCATTTTTAATCATAAATTATGAACCTAATCATACCAATGTGGTTATTTCATTAAAATGCACTATTTGTAACATGAAAGTTACTATTTTTGGAAATAATGCTAATAATCATGCTCTTGATCAAAATCAACACTTCTACACCTTGTAATCCATCATCAATAACACTTATAACATCATTTCATCATCAAATATCATACCAACATACTTAGATCATCCATGCATGTACTTAAAAGTACCCATTTTATGATAAAATCAACAAATAACCACCTAAATCATTCAAGATCATCATAGATCATTATGAAGCCCTCAAATCAGTAACAAAATCATCAAATAGCATGTCCACAAACCCATAATTTCGTGACCAATATGGTGATGGTGATGGTGATGGCGATGCATGTGGTTACAAATCATCTTATAGGTCACAAAAGCCCCAAATAACACTAAATAGCATAAATGTATCAAATCATATGTTCAAATCAGTAGCTCAACACCTACATCTTAGATTAAATAACTCTAAAATTTGTGCACAAAGTGTGTGGATGATTGCATGTGCTTGATTCACATTGCATGTGTGTGTACAAGAGCTAAAAACTCGAAATAGTGTTAGAACTACCTCAAGAGAGTTCAAGGAGGCTGAAATGAAATCGAAACAGAGGTGTAGCAGCTTGGAATCCCCCTGAGAACAGCTTCTGGATCGTCACAAGGGATGTGGTGTCGTTGTCTTGTCCTAAACCTTGCCCCCAAGCTTCCTTTCTTCAACCTTGAGCTTCCAAAACCACAAAAATGGCTTCCAATGGCACTAGGATGGTGTAGCAGAGTGGTATTGGTCGGGGAAGACGGGTTTCAGTCGAGGAAATGAAGTGGAGTTCGACAGAATGATGAACATTGGACTTATAAAGATTTTTGCGTGTAGGGGTCGTCGCGTACCGCGACGTCTGCAAAAAAAGTAGCTTCGCGGCACGCGATGATTAAAATAATCATCGGTTTCCCGAAAAACGTCGCGTACCGCGGTGGTGGAAGATGATCGGTCGTCGCGTACCGGGACGGTTTTCGGAGAATTCAAATTTCTCCCGCCCATGCTTCGCGTACCGTGAAGGCCCAATTAGGTGCCCATCGCGTACCGCGATGGGTCTCGGTTGAGCCCAATAAGCCCAATTTCATTGTTTTGAACCGATTTTCACGAATTTCACGATTACGGTCATCGTTTCTCGACATATGGACATCGTTCTACTAATTTAGGTTCTCCGGAACCTAATTGTGCAGTGAAAGTGTACTGTGATTTGATCCGTTCACCAACGTTCGTCACTCAAGACACGTGCGAGTTTTGTGCGATAATTCCTCGAATTATTGGTGTGTTCGAACTGTTGTGCCACGTGTCACACTAAACATTCATAATTTTAGTGCCACGTATGAAATAATAACACACATATTATTAAAATAAAATAATTGCTGACCTGGAATTTGCGAGGTGTCACAATTCCTTTCTATCTTTTTAAAACATATTATAGTCCTTAAACATATTTTTTTATGGTTTATAAGTGTTTGAAACTTGTTCTAGCTAATATCGATGGCACAACAGATAGTGTCGATGGGCTATACCAACCGGGTAACCCTAATCGGCTCCCCTTCGATACGATGATCTTCCCATCGATATTGTGACCTTGATTCTGATCCATTTCCTTTAGTTTTAAGTTTATGAATCTTTGATAAGGCTATGGTGTTAGTATCGAATGGGTTCCAGCCTTAACAGTCCCCGAGATTACTAGTATTGATAAAGAACTCAAGAAACCCCTCATCGACACTATCAGTGGTTTCTATGAAAATCTGTTGATGTTGTCTTGTCATGTTTGAAACCCAAACCCTTTGTCCTATTAAAAAAAAGATTGTCAGTCTTGTTGGACCCACTTGCTTCACCTTTTTGTGAAGCCTTCACAAAGTCTATGGCTTTGGAGAATTTTGAAGACAAATTTGTCTTAAATGGGATTGGGTCAACCTTTTTGACACAAGATTTCTGATTCTTAAGAATAGTACCATGGGGTGAAGAATCAAAATCATCTTCAGAATAAGAGACCCAATCCTCAACCACTCCCTCCACAAATGATTCTTCAGACAATGAAGAACCCTCATCTGAAATGACTCCAATAGGATCAATTACTAATGGAGTTTTAACTTGAAAATCTTTGATTTCTTTGTTAGCAGGAGAAGTAACAAAACAATTTAAAACTGGTGGAGGACAATGGTTGTACTTTGCTTCTTTACCCTTCTCTTTCAGATTAGTCCCATTACTAATCATGTGCTCAATGATATATGAAGCACTTTCATAGCTCATGAGCTTCTAACTCAAAGTCTCATAGTCGCATTCGACTATGGCTAGCTTCTTCTTTGTCTCATTAATGGTGTTGAGGTAAGAAGTGATAGCATCTTGCTTATTAAGCACAACGATCTCAGCCTCATGTGATTGTCTGTTTAATAAATAAATTTTAGCTTGAAAATCTTTTTCATTTGATTTTAAGACTCGATTTGATTCGATACATTGATTGAGATCGCTAATAAGGTCTGCATTGTGTGTTTGATAAGAAAAGACTTTGCAAGACACCCATTCTTAGTCTACCTGAAGGCATAGCAGACTTTGTGGTCGATTGTGATGCTTCTAGACAAGGATTGGGAGCTGTACTCATGCAAAGGGATAAGGTAATCGCATATGCTTCCCAACAATTGTAGATAAATGAAAAGAATTATACAAATCATGATCTAGAATTAGGAGCTGTAGTGTTCGCACTAAAAATCTGGAGACATTATCTTTATGGTACAAAGTGCACGATATACACAAACCATAAGAGTCTTCAGCATATTCTAGATCAGAAAATGCTTAACATGCGACAAAGGCGTTGGGTGGAACTCCTTAACGATTATGATTGTGAAATTCGATATCACCCAGGCAAAGCAAATGTAGTTGCTGATGTCATAAGTCGCAAAGTGCAAGTAAAACCGAATCAAGCTCATAGTTTTAGTATAACTTTTCAAACTAGTTTAATTCCCCAGATACGTGAATCTCATCAATAAGCCTTGAAAGAATCAAATCTGGAAGAGGAAGGATTACAAGGTTTGGTCAAACGATTAGAGAGACAACCTGATAATGTATTGTATTTCATGAATCGAGTATGGGTTCCTTATTTCGGCAATTTGCGACAAACAATTTTGAATGAAGCTCATAAGTCTAAATTTTCTTTTAATCCAGGAGCTGATAAAATGTATTATGATCTTCGTGATTATTATTGGTGGCCTGATATGAAGAAAGACATCGCAATATATGTGAAAAAATGTCTTACATGTCTGAAGGTAAAGGCAGAACATCAAAAACCTTCCGTGTTGTTGCAACAACCCGAAATTCCCATGTGGAAATGGGAACAAATTTCTAAGGATTTCATTACAAAGTTACCAAGAAGTTCACGAAGTCATGATTCCATATGGGTTATTGTAGACAGATTAACAAAGTCTGCTCATTTCTTACCTACTCGTGAAGATTACTGTTGGATCGGGTTATGTAATCTACACAACACTTATCACAGGTTATCTTCTACGAAGTTGATAGTTGCGGAAACTCTATCAACTTAGTTTTGTAAAACAGTTTGAAAACAAAGTACTTAAAGCAGTTGTAAATTCAAGGTTGAAGTATATTGCATTCAACTGTTAGGATTACAACCCTTAGCTCAAGCACTCACTCGTAATTTGCTAACTAACAAGTGAAGGATTATATACTAAGACCTACAACCGTATCCTCGTAGGATTACACGGCTGGACAAAACACTAGAAACAAATGTATGCTAATTCTAGTATGTGTTATGGTCTTGACAGGCCAAGCCATATTAATTATAATCAATACAAAAGACTCCATTGACTTTTAAAATAAATACCTAAACAACAAAACACATTAACTGTTTAGTATCTTTGTAGCCTTGACAAATCTTCTTTGTTGCTGACTAACATCGGAATGTCTTCTCTCTTATTCTGAGTGTGAGAAAGCAGCTCTGTTTATTTCCTTAAGTATCAAGAATCTTTGTCAGAGAAAAAGTCTTCGGAAGTCTTTGTCTTGGGAACCACTGAAGATCGGAAGCACTGAACGATTTGAGCCTTCTAACCACTGAGAAGAGAACCGGTTGCATTCAGTGGAAAGGAATTATCCTTCGGAAGCAATGGTTCTTCCGAATGCTAATTCCTGTCTTTCAGTGGTTGTATATCTTCCGATAGTTCATGACTTGATCCAGAGATGTTTTGGTGCGCATCAGCCTTAAAGATCCTTACAGTCTCCCCTAGGCTGATGCTACCAAAACTTATGTCCTTTTATTTGATTTTTAGCTCTTCTCTGGACAAGTATTGTAGCAAGTCCTCCTTTAAATTTGTTGTCTGGATTGAGTAGAGGAAGACTTACTAGATCGAAGATATTTGGAGCAGGAAGACCGTATAGTTGATAATCCTGGAGCTTCATAATGTTTCCATCACAAAATTTCAAAACAAATACCTTTTCCACGGATAGGTAGCTCCATTCCACAATAGGAAAATACGTATTTAAGGGTGGTTCATCATGTTGTCTTCTGGCTGTAGTCTTTCTTCTTCTGAACGGATCGTGTTTTTTAAACGGAAAAATTTGACATGAAGATGTACTTTCTTGTGGCGGTTCCTGCTCCCTCTCATTGTCATCATCATCAGTGGTTTCTGGAGTGACTTCTGCTCCAGTGGAAGCGGTTGCTTTAGTGGAAGCTTTTTCAGCTTCAACGGAAGCCATTTCCGCTTTAGTGAAATCTAATTGATCTTCAGTGGAAGTCATCGCTTCAGCGGTGGAAGTTCCTCCAACATCCGCTGAAGCTCTTGTTGCTTCGGTGGAGGACCTTCTTTTCGTGGATTCCACTGCATCTTCAGTGGAAGCCAATGCTTCCTTTTTCCTTTCCGTCCTAAACTGTTTCTCAGGGTTAGGGTTTGTGTTTTGCTGTTTTGTTTGACCTCTATTAATCCTGATCATTGAAGATATTGGCACGTTATCATATGAAGGACTGGAGGGAGGAGTGATTGGCTCTTGTTTTGGTTGTTGTGGGAACATGTGAGGGAACATTGCTTTTGTAGCAGTTCCACACATCACCTCTTCACCCTCTCTGATTCCAGAACCAGAGATAGGTATTTCAATTGTGACTCCCTGGAAGATACTCGAGAGGCCTAGGTTTAAGGCCTCCTTTCGTGCCTGGATTTGCTCCATTGAAGGTAACTCACCTCTGGCAATCTTAGCTTTTATATCTCTTACGTGTGTGTCCATTGTTGAGTTCTTCATTGGGCCGAGCTGCCGCGGATGGAATCCATATTGTAAAAGAATGGACTTCATTCTATCTCTGTAAGCAAATTCCTTTTGCTTTTTGGTAAGGACCACCGCGGCCTTGGCTGTAGCAGCGGCCTGTTCTTACTGCTGTACCCAATCTAGCTCTTCAATCATACTAGTCACCGACCATAGCAGGATCTCATCTACATCATAGCCCTTCTCCTGGAGGAGATTAGAGAGTCTTATCATCTCTTCATCACGGGAAGTGTCTGGTCGGCCCTTCTTCTTCAGTGACCTCCTCTCTTCTTGTTCAGCCTCCTCCTCCGGGGTTAGCTTTCTTTTTCCCTTGTCTAATTTGATTGACCCAGAGGAGATAGATCGTGTAGCTTCACCAGTTGGTTCATCGGCAAAGAGATCATTTGAGGAGGATACCTCAATTATGGCTGGGCCTTCAGAGACAACTTCAGCTTCAGAATTATCCTCAGCATTCACTGCCTCATCCATTTGATCAACCACATTGGATGGTTCCTTAGTGATGCCCTCAGAGATCTCAGGATCTGAGGAGAGATCTTCATAAACAGCCTCTGTCTCAGGAGGAGACATATGCTCATTGCCTGTTGTCTCAGGAGGAGACTCAGGTTCATAAACAGCCTCTGTCTCAGGAGGAGACATATGCTCATTGGCTGTTGTCTCAGGAGGAGACTCAGGTTCTATGGAGATAGATTTTGTAGCTGAACTGGGGTTCTCCATAGTAACCTGGATTGTTTTCCCAGAGGGGGACATAGTCTCAGAAGGAGACTTTGAGGTGTTATCAGGGGACTTGGATTCCTTAGAGATATTTTCCTGTTCGGTTTCCAAGGATTCCCCTGCAGCACTAGAATAAGAGGAGGATGAAGAAATGGAGGAGTTGTGATAGTAGGTACTCAAGAAACTATCCCATTCCTTATCCAAATTGGTTAGGAATGGAGGAGATTCATGAGTAGCTTCCACTTCTCCTTCTGCCAATGTAGCAGCTGCCTCTTCTCCTTTTGCTGGAGATGTTGTGTTTACAGGTGATGATGGTGGTGATGATAATGATGATGGTGATCCCATAGGTTGTTCCTTCTCCCCATTTTGGTAGCATCCGGGGAAGGGGAAGACACCTGGCTGGGATCAGGATGAAATGGTTCAAGTATGGCTGGGGGGCGGTGTTGGAGGTCCAGAATGGTAGCATCCTTGGTTTGAACCTCCGGCTGCAGGGTAGCAACCTCAGCTTCCAGATGAGCTACCCTGGCCTGTAGTGTGGAAATGGTGACCGTCAATTCCTGAATGTTTGTGCCCTCATCCACAGAAGTGGAATCCTTGAGCGATGGAGTCTTGAGCCGAGCTCCTGCACCTTCATCACCAGATGTGGTTTCTTGGCGCCCTGGATTCCTCTCATTGAAAATGACTTCAAAGAAGTCATCAGCGATGTGAGTTGCCACAGAGGAGGTCCTATTGCCTGTACCATTGGCCTGAAGAACCTGAGAAGGTTCAGCAGTAGTGGCAGCCTCCACTGTATTGACCCGTTCAGAACTACCGGGGTCAACCTCTGAAATAAAAGGCTCTTGGTCAGGAAACCTTGCATGTAGGTCTGTCACCGCTCTTATTAAAGTTTGGTTAGTGGGAGAGAGAGGGTCCTCCAGAGCTACTGCAGAGAGTACTTGAGCCGGGGTTGATGTATGGGTGGGGGGCAATGATGGGCTATACTCGCCTGGGGACCTAGGAGACAGTCCCTGACCTAGGGGAGTTGTTTCAGTAGAAGCAGACTCAGTAATGTGGGTTTCCCTTTGGATATTCTCAGGTATGTATGGTGACATATCATGAGGGCTAGTAGAAGGGTGAAGGCAACCACTGGATCCAGTGGAAGATCCTATGGGACATCAACAGGTGTGGTTTGCACCTTAGGCAAAACTAGGCCCTTGCCAGATTTTTTTAGCCTTTTTCTTTTTGGGTTTGGAAGAAGGGGCCTGAACAGTTGAAGATAACTGTTTAGGTTGTCTTTTTCATTTGTAGGTAACTTGGATGTCAGATGCTATGTGAGTGGAAGGTGTGGGTTCAGCAGCTGTGGGTTTTAACAGAGCTGTTACCTTCAGGAGCAGGTGGCTCCATGGACGGAAGCAAAGGAGTGAAAGTTCTAGAGAACTGAGCACTCTGCTTCTTTAGTTGTACAAAAACCTTAGCAAGTACCGAAGGGACTTTATAAATGTTCCCAGTCAGTGAGAGCGAAGATGCTAACTCACTGTTAAAGATTTGCTGCAAAAATCTGGGATACATACAAAATTTCTTTGTGGATGCCACATTTTCTACTAAGTTATTAAAAATAAAGGATGAAAGTTAAACAGTTGATTGGTAATCAATCCATGAATAGCCGAAGCCAAATCAGATGGAATTTGATCCCAACCACCAGTTTTATTTGAAAGACAATGCAAAAACACATGTAGGAGATACATGTAATTATAGGACACTCTCCCCTTCAAATAGGTAGGTGAAGGAAGAGGACCTTCGTATCCCATTGACCTAAAGGTCATCGCTATCTCATCCCTTGTGAAAGAAGCACTGCCTGAGCATCATTAAGATTAAGATGTCTACAGATAGTTTCCATGGAAATAGAAAGAGGATGAGCATCAACGGTAGCAGAAAGACGTCTACTGGATGGAGAGTTAATAACAGAACAAGAACCCCAAAACTGCTGGTGATGAGACTCATACACCACGGGGTTGATAGTTAAAGCAGTAAAGTACCTACTCCGACGAAGAAACGAGATGATCGTAGCGAAATCAGAGTCGTGATCTGCAGAGTTCAGCACTCAAATTGTGTGCAGGTTTGAATGCAAAGAGGGCCATTGTTTGAGATGAGCGGTTAGGGTTTGGTTCGAGAAGAAACTGTCAAGTGTTGAAGAGGAAGTGAGAATTTGAATGGGCGGGAGACCTTTTATACCTTCGGATGTCAGCATTAAATATAACGATACATTAAATATTTGAGATCCGGAGACAAAGAAGAAAAAGGTCTTCCGTGACAACGATGTATCACAACGAACCTCAGAAGATGAGAGAGACCCTTCCGAGAAAACACCAAAAATTTGTCGTGTAGTATCGGAAGAGAATTAATCTGTGCACTAAAGAGATGTATGCTTCGGAAGACACGGGCTTCTGATAAGTAATCAGAAGGAAATGTTTAGGAAGCAAATAATTTATATCGGAAGATAAATACTTTCAAAAGAACAAATATCTTAAGAAGTGTGACTTGTTCCGAATAAGGATTAAATAACGCGTCGGAAGACTTAACATTTCTTCTGACGAGTCAATACTACTTAGAAGATAAGTTAAGTTTATCTTTCGAAGGATCATTTAAGCCTTGACCTAATTAAATTTACTCAAGATTGATCATACCAATAGCTGTGATTAAGTACCTGAATCTTCCTTCATCAAAAGCCTTGGTGAAGAGATCAGCTAAGTTGTGTTTTGTATCAATTTTGACTAAATGACTTAGCTTCTTTTCTGCACAATCTCTGATGAAATGGCATTGGATGTCAATGTGCTTGGTCTTGGAATGTTTGACTGGATTGTTGGTTATGGAAATTGCACTGGAATTGTCAATCTGAATGTGAGTATTAGACAACTCTACTCCATAGTCTTTCATTTGATTTTGAATCCAGAGTACTTGTGTACAGCAACTTAAGGCATTTATGTATTCAGCTTCTGCAGTAGAAGTTGAGACACGTCTGTTTCTTACATTGCCATGACACAATTCTGGATCCAAGATATTGGCATCCTCCAGATGTAGATTTCTTGCTGATGTTGCAACCCCAATAATCACTATCAGTGTAGGCCATGAACTGAAAGTCGGCATTCCTAGGATACCACAATCCTAACTTTGATGCTCCCTTGAGGTATCTAAAAATTCTTTTTACAGCAAACATGTGTGAGCTTTTAGGATTGGCCTAAAACCGTGCACACAAGCAGGTTGCAAACATGATATCAGGCCTGCTTGCTGTGAGATACATCAAGGAGCCAATCATTTCTCTGTACTAATGTTGATCAACATCCTCCCCCTCAAGATCAGGGCCTAAAGATGTTGTTTTGGACATTGGAGTACCAAGAGCTTTACAGTCGGTGAAACTAAATCTTTCAAGTATATCCTTGACATACTTTGATTGATTGATAAAGATTACTGTAGGAGTGTGCTTCACTTGTAATCCAAGGAAGAAAGTGAGTTCACCCATGGAACTCATTTCAAATTTGGATTTCAATAGTGCTTCAAACTCCTTGTAGAGAGTTTCATCAGTTGAACCAAAAATAATATCATCAACATATATCTGAACAAGCATGATATGTTGATTGGATTTCTTGAAGAATAAAGTTTTATCGATTGTTCCTCTTTTGAAGTTGTTTGTCAACAGAAAAGAGGACAAAGTTTCATACCACTTTCTGGGAGCTTGATGCAGCCCATATAGAGCTTTATCAAGCTTACAGACATGATTAGAAAACTTAGGATCCTCAAATCCAGGTGGTTGACAAACATAGACCTCCTCATCAATCTTGCCATAGAGGAAAGCACTTTTGACATCCATTTGAAAAACTTTGAAGTTTCTGGCAGCTGCAAATGCTAGAAAAATCATGATGGCTTCAATTCTGGAAACTGGAGCAAAAACTTCATCATAATCAATTCCTTCTTCTTGGGTGTATCCTTGCACCACTAACCTTGCTTTATTCTTTATGACAACACCTTTGTCATCCTTCTTGTTTCTGAACACCCACTTTGTTCCAATGGCATACTTACCCTTGGGTAAAGGGCAAACCTTCCAAACTCCCTGTGTCTCAAATTGAAGAAGTTCTTCTGCATGGCTTCTACCCAACTGCTATCTTTCAATTCTTCAGTAACTTTCTTTGGTTCTAGTTGGGATAGAAAGAAAGAAAACAAACAGATGTTTGCTTCATGCATAGAGCTCTTTGTTCTTATTCCTTCCTCAACATTATCAATAATGTTCTCAACTGGATGGGTATTATGAATGCGAGTTCTGGGGATCACATCCAGCTGAGAACTCAAATCCAAGTTACTTGGCTAAAGGTTTGGAAGTACCACCTCAAGCTGGATTGCTGGTAGGTCTTGATGTATTTGAGGCTGGACTGTTGTGGGATGATTTTCTATGGGGGGAAGAGTTTCTAGAGTTGTTGTTTCAATAGTAGGGCTCCCAACTTCTTCTTGACTCATTGGAGCAGATGTAGAGTTACTTAAAGGAACAGCCTGAGAAGTGTTGATTGTCTCAGACTGTGAACCACCATCATGTGTTGAAGTGGACTATGCCAAGATTTGTCTTGAAGCTATTGGCAGTTCAACACGAAAGTCTTTTTTCTCTTGTGTGCTTGGAGGAGTCAAAGGTAGGTATCTGTTGATCTGGAACATACTCTTTCACAATATTAAATGCAGATGTGAATTTATCAAGATCAAATAACAAATCAGGGCCTATTCCAGGTTTATTGATAGTATGTTCATTGAACTAAACATTTGAAGACTCTTCAATAATTCTGGAAGCTTTGATGTATACTCTATATGCTTTTGTATGTGAAGAGTACCCAACAAAGTAGCCCTCTACTGATTTCTCAGCAAACTTGGCTAGATGATCTTTAGTATTCATGATGGTGCACTGACATCCAAATGGTTTGAGAAATCCGATAAATGGTTTTCTCTTATGCCAAATTTCATAAGGAGTCATACCATGTGACTTAACCACCAATACTCTATTTTGGACATAACAGGCAGTGTTGACTGCTTCTGCCCAAAAAGTTATTGGAAGTTTGGCATCAGAAAACATGGTCCTTGCATCCTCAATTAGTGTCCTATTCCTTGTCTCAGCAACACCATTCTGTTATGGAGTCCTAGGAGCACTAAATTGTCTTGTTATACTTTTAGATTCACAAAAAGAATTTAAAGTATGGTTTTTGAATTCTGTTCCTTGATCTAATCTGATGATTTTGACATGATGGTCACTCTCGTTCTTAACTCTAAGAATGAATGATTTTAGGATCTCAGCAGTTTCATCCTTGGTGTTCAAGAAGAACACCCAGGTATATCGAGAGAAATCATCAGTGACCACCAAGCAATATGACTTCCTACCTAGACTTTTAACACTTGTGGGGCCAAACAAGTCCATATGAAGCAAATGTAGGATAGTTGTGATAGAATTTATCTCTTTGGCATGATGAGAACATTTGTGTTGCTTTCCTTTCAAACAAGCAACACATTTATCAACACAGATGAACTCATTTGTTGGTAAACCAGTTACTAAATTATTTTCACAAGTTTAGTCATGTTTTTAAGGTTTACATGACAAAGTCTCCTATGCCAAAGAGATGATTCATCAAGTGACGCCTTTGAGACAAAGCAATTTATATTACTGAGTGGTGTAGCTATGCTCATATCCAGCATGTACATGTTATTTCTTCTTGGAGCCCTGAGCAGAATTTGATCATTAGGGACAACAAATCCTGGTTTTAGGACTATACATTCATGCTCAGTAAACAACATATTGTGCTTTTGATCACACACCTGTGATACACGTAATTCAGTTCTATTACAAAGTGCACATTCTCAAAGCTTACCTTGCCATTAGTGATTGTGCCCCTACCTGTGATGTACCCTCCTACCGGATCACTTCCAAATGCAATAGACCCTCCGAAGAATGGTTCATATTTGTGCAGATGAGTCTTGTTGTTTGTCATGTGCCTGGAACAGCCGCTGTCAACAATCCACAAGTTGCTTTTTGATTCCTGCTGTCCCAGCACATGACCAGAAGTGAATTAGTTCCTGATGGGAACCCAAGCCCATGTGGTCTTGGGTTTTCCATTTGCATCATTATAAACAAATTTCTTTGGCATCATCCTAGGTGTGACCGATGATGAGCATGCTGGTTGATTAATTGGTTGAACTGTTAGTTCAGAGGTTTCCTGCTTCTTCCAAATTTTCTTGACCCTTGGAGCTATTGGAGAAGTTTTCTTCCTCTGATTGCCCTTGGAAGTAACTTTTGCTTTTTCTTCTGTTGGTTTGGACTTCATCTTGTGAGAGAGTTTTTCTTCTGCTCTCCTTCTTCCTGAATGCTGAGTGTGGGAAGCACTTTTAACTTTTTCTTCCAATGCCTTTTTGGTTTCGGAAGACTGTTTGTTTCTTCTCTTCTCATTGGTAGAAGTGCCTGATGACTTCTTAGCTGATTTTCTTCTTTCTGGAGCAGATTGCTCTCCCGAAGACACCGATGACTTACTCTAACTTTCCTTTCTTCCTCTTCCTTGTGGTCTAGAGTGAATTCTGCTTCTTGGATTATAGAAGCAATCAAGCAAAATGGTTTGTCTCACCACACATCAGACACACAGTCTGATCATTGAGAGATTTTTGAGGCTTCTCTCCTTTGAAGATGGCTGAGTTATGGTTCACAGAACTTGACTGTTTGAAAGTTCCAACCGGTTTGTTGGTTGGGTGATTTACCTGAATCCCTGAAACACTAGCTTTTCTATCCTTTGATCTAGCCCTTTTTGACTTGTTAGATGGACAAGTAACATAATTATCTGAAGATGTACTCCCAGTTTGAACATATTTAGCTTTCACAAAAAGATGGTTTGATTTTCTTGGTTTTCTTTTGTTAAGAAATTGTCTTTAACTTTTCAAAATTTTTAGAAATGTCATTTTCAGATGTATGAGATGATTGAGTTGGACTAGATTCAGGCGAATCATTTTCTTGTTGAATCTTGTGTATGTCCAAAATTTCATCATACACAAGATTAACTTCTGGTTTACACCGAACCTCCACCATCGTGGTATAAGCAGATGGGGGTTCCATTTTGTTATAACCCAAACCAGCCCCTCTTTTCTTTACTAACTCAGCTGTATCACTCATTTTAAAAAGCTTTTCATACTTTTCACCCAGACTAAAAAATTTTTTCTCTATAAGACTCAGCCAATACCTGTCTTGGCAGTTGTTAACCTTTCCAAAAGATTGTTAATTTGACACTGTTTGTTAGTGTCTTCATGCTTTAAACTGGAAATGGTCTTTTCCAGTTCCTCAATCTTTTCTTTATAATTTCTTTCGAATTCTAAAAAATTAGCCTTTACAACTTGTAATGACTCGAGCTCATTACATACTTGAACATTAAACCTTTTATAAGCATATAACTTTTCTAAACATTCAAGTGTGCACATATCTTCTGTTACCATGAATGTAGGGGTTGAATCGTTGGCCATCAGGGCACTGTTGGAGACAGATGCATCCTCATCTTGGAAGCTCCAATCTGAAAAATCATGTTGTTCTGCAACATTGGCACTATTGGTGGAGCTTGATGGTCTTTGATGTGGCTGTCCAGATGTTGAAGGCCGAGAGTTTGGAGATTTACACTCTTTGGCAAAGTGCCCCAGTTGTTGACAGTTAAAGCATTTTAGTTTGGACTTGTCTAGGCCAAACCCGGTTTTCATGTTGTGCTTCTTAAACTGTCTACCAGTTCTTTGACAGAACTTCTTTGCCCTATAGGAAATCATGGCCATCTGGTAGTTGATGTCCATCTCCTCAAGATCATCAGCAGGAATGCCATCAAGATCTTCCTGGCACAGATGAAAATAGTTGGTTTCTTCAGCCATAAAAGCTCCTTGGCCTGAAGTCAGCAGTGGAATTGAGTTGGAGAATGGGTTTGAGTGTGAGGTTGATGGAGTAGGGGTTTCAGGAAAAGTGACAATAGGTGTGGAAGTTGAGTGGTAGATGGGTTGGTAGTTTTGGTAAGGTGGATTATGGATGGGTGCAGATAGGGCTGCTGAACCAGAAGGTACAGAGGAAGGTCTGGGTCCCTGAGCATCAATTTCCATTTGGTATGCACTAAGTATACCAAATAGTTCCCCAAGCTTTAAAGTTCTTAGATTCCCTGTTCTCCGAATGGCAACAGAGTAGATGTTCCACGTCTGTGGAAGTGATCTAAGAAAGTTTCTTATCACGTCTTGGTTCTCCATCTTTACACCTGCAGCCACCAACTCGTCAACCAAGTGGACATACCTCAGATATTGAGAAGTCATCTTCTCGTTGTTTTCTTGACAGAAGTTCTCAAACTTCTGCTTCAGCATGTCTTTCTTGTTTTCCTTGACATCTTCGGATCCCTCATACATCTGCTGCAGAGAGTTCCACAGCTCCTGTGCAGATTTGCATTTCTTAAATGCGTGTATTATTGAGCTGGGGATCACCATCTGGATTAGCCATAATGCCTTCGAATCCACCTCCATTCTCTTGTAATCTTCATCAGAGTATAGAGATGGATCTTTAGGCACAGCTGCTCCACTGGTGCCTGCAACAACAATAGTTGGGATGAAAGGTCCTTCAAGAACTGACTTCCAAAGTTTGAAGTCTTGGTTCCTGATAAAACCCTCCATCCTGACCTTCCATGTGTCATAATCGTTAGGAGTAAACATGGGAGGCTTATTAAGAGTACCATTCTCAGTGTCATGCTTGCTGATAGTGGTCATTGTGACTTTGAAGTAGCTTGAAAAACAAATAGTAGTAGAATATACACAAACGGTAACATAAGAATGGTTAGTTGCTTAAGTTAAGAGCCAAAGCTCTGATACCACTTGTTGGATCGGGTTATGTAATCTACACAACACTTATCACAAGTTATCTTCTACAAAGTTGATAGATGCGAAAACTCTATCAACTTAGTTTTGTAAAACAGTTTGAAAACAAAGTACTAAAAGCAGTCGTAAATTCAAGGTCGAAGTATATTGCATTCAACTGTTAGGATTACAACCCTTAGCTCAAGCACTCACTCGTAATTTGCTAACTAACAAGTGAAGGATTATATACTAAGACCTACAGCCGTATCCTCGTAGGAATACACGGCTGGACAAAACACTAGAAACACATGTATGCTAAATCTAGTATCTGTTATGGTCTTGACAGGCCAAGCCATATTAATTACAATCAATACAAAAGACTCCATTGAATTTTAAAATAAATACCTAAACAACAAAATGCATTAACTGTTTAGTATCTATGTAGCCTTGACAAATCTTCTTTGTTGCTGACTAACATCGGAATGTCTTTTTTGTTATTTTGAGTGAGAGAAAGCAGCTTTGTTTATTTCCTTAAGTATCAAGAACCTTTGTCAGATAAAAAGTCTTCAAAAGTCTTTGTCTTGGGAACCACTGAAGATCGGAAGCACTGAAGGTCGATCGGAAGCATTGAACGATTTGAGCCTTTTAACCACTAAGAAGAGAACCGGTTGCATTCAGTGGAAAGGAATTATCCTTCGGAAGCAATGCTTCTTCCAAAGGCTAATTCCTATCTTTCGGTGGTTGTATATCTTCCGATAGTTCATGACTTGATCCAAAGATGTATTGGTGTGCATCAGCCTTAAAGATCCTTACAATTACACTATGGATAGAGTATCCAAATTAAACATAGATGAAGTAGTAATGAGACATGGAGTACATGTCTCAATCATCTCCGATAGGGATAGTCGTTTCACGTCTAGGTTCTGGCAGACACTTCAGAATGCTTTGGGCACAAAAATTTACATGAGTGTGGCTTACCATCCTTAAACAGATGGACAAACGGAGCGTACTAACCAAACCTTGGAAGATATGCTCAGAAGTTGTGTCATTGACTTTGGTGATAGCTAGCATATTCATCTTCCAATGATTGAGTTCTCATACAACAATAGCATATTCATCTTCCAAGATATGCCGACACTAGAAGAAAACTTCTGGAAGTCCAAGTGGGTGACCGAGTCATGTTGAAAGTCACTCCTTGGAAGGATATTGTCAGATTTGGCAAATGAGGAAAGCTTGCACCACGATATGTGGGACCTTTTAAAATCCTTGAAAGGATAGGATCGGTAGCATATCAACTTGAGCTACCTCCCGAGCTTAACAATATTCATGATGTGTTTCACGTCTCGAGTTTTAAGAAATGCTTACTCGAGAAATCACTAGCTATTCCTCTTGAGGAAATACAAATTGATGAAAAGCTGCAATTTACAGAGGAACCAGTGGAAGTTATGGATCGTACTGTTAAGAAACTCAAAAAAAAGTCGAATACCAATTGTGAAAGTCAGGTGGAACTTTAAGCGCGGACTTGAGTTTACTTGGGAGCACGAGGATCGCATGATGGAAAAGTATTCCATCTATTTTCACGCAAAACTGATTCCAATTGAGTTCCGCAAAAATTTCGGGACGAAATTTCTCTAACAGGGGGAGAATGTGACATTTCGTTCTTTACTACAGGGTAATTTCCTAAAATCATGAATTCATATTTTAATTAATTAAATCATGATTGAATATGTATATACATGTGAATCTGTGTATATATGTAAGGAAATTACAAGATGAAACAAATCACAAATGACATTACGCAGAATAGCCAAATTACGCGTAATTTCTATAATAATGACCAAAAACCAAATTCAAGGGTCTGAAACTAAATTAATATCAATTATATGATGAATTGAAGTGAAATAAGTGATAACATAACGAAATCAAAGAATCCCTAAGTTCGATTAGTCAAATTGCAAAAACCTGCGAAAAGGCAATTTGGCATGCGCAATTGGCAAATTCATGACAACTCGTACTTCCTAATCATATTATAATCATAATGGGATGTAATTGGAAGCATGAAAATTATATTTTATCATTATTGGCATTCCTGAAATTATACGCGAAAAGCCGAACAAATGATTGCGGAAATGGCAAAATCAAGCAAACCCTTGATTTAATTCCATCTCTATCCTATTGTTCCATGTGTATCCCATCCTATCTGATTAAAATCAGATAATCATGATGAAAATGAAATATTACAAGATGTGGCAAATAAAACCAAAAATCTTGACTTCTGTCAAGTTTTCTACACCTTTCTTCCTTCCCTAAACCCTCAAGCTTGACCAGGAACTTCTACACAACTTCTGGAACCTTAAACACATCTCCAACATCAGTTAGTAATAATTCCATATCTTGATATATATTATAGTTGATCTTAACTATATTCATGTTATTCATTTAGACTATGCCTCCTGGACGCGGACGACCACGTCGGAATAACACTGAAATAGAAAACAATAACAATCTCCCACCAGAAACAGTGAATGCTAATACAACTACTGGTGGAAATGAAAACAATAACAATCACCCACCAGAAACAATAAATGCCAATACAACTACTGGTGGAACTGGAAACAATGACAATCTTCCACCAGAGACAACAAATGCCAACACAAATGCTGGGGGTCAAAATTTTACTGAAGCTGAAATGATTAGGATTTTTCGGGGGGAAGTGACTGCCGCAATTCCTAATTTTATAACTTAGTTTCAACAACGCATGTCTTGAACTTTGGGTGGAAATAATAATAATGTTAATAACAATATTGGAGGTAGCAACAAAGTACATGCTTCTGGATTCGATCGTACTATTCCTGAACCACCTCAACAAGGATGCACGTGTAAGTACTTTTCATCCTGTAATCCACCCACTTTCTTTGTGAAAGAAGGAGCATCTAGACTCCTAAAATGGGTGGAAGAAATGGAAAAAACACTAAAAATTAGTCAATGCTTAGAGAAACTCCAGGTTCTATATGCAACATGTTCATTGAAAAGTCAAGCTCTCACTTGGTGGAATACACAAGTGAGAACATTGGGAATGACTGTTGTTGATCAGATGACCTAGAATGGGTTCAAGACTTTGATTACAACTGAATATTGTCCCATGAATGAAATGCAAAAATTGGAGGAAGAATTTCGGAATCATTCCATGGTGGGAGCAGAACATCAGAGGTACACTGACCGATTTCATGAATTCACATGTCTGTTACCCCACATGTTTTCAACTGAGATTAATCTTGTAGAAAAATACATTAAAGGTCTAGTTCCACAGATTCGTAACACAGTAATGGCTGCAGAGCATACTGATATGAAGAAAACTATTATTTTAGCAGCTAAGCTTACTGATGAGGCAATAAGGAGTGGAACTTTGGTTAAGAAAGGAAAAACAAATGACACAAATCTCAATAAATCCACAAGTGCCAGCAAATTCAGTTCTGGTAACACTGGAAATGCCACTGCCAAGAAACGTAAATGGAAGGATAAAGGGAAGAAGAAGAAGATAAAGGAGGAAGGTAGTAAGGCTCCAACAGTCAAAAGCTATGGAGAAATTGTGGAAGAGAAGAAGGCATACCAAGGACAGCACCTAAATGCACCAAATGTCCATTCCATCACCTAGGGCCATGCCCTGTGTGTGGAATTTGTAAGCAAACTAGACACTTTACAAGTTATTGTAAAGCACCTGCAAGACCACCAATCAAGTGCCTTATCAAACCTCCTTACAACAACGTAAACCAAACACTCGGGCATGTTACGAGTATTGGAGCATTTTATTAAGAATTATCCTACTAATGCAAAACCCGCAGATAATAAAGTACCAATTGAACAGGCCAGACGACGAGCTTTTTAGATCAAGGCAGGTGAAGCTAAAAATAATCCGAATGTTGTCACGGGTACGGACCTTCTCAATGAACATTATGCATTTATTCTATTTGATACTGGGGCTTATAGAAGTTTTATTTCGCATAAGTTCGCATTGTTACTTTCTCTATCTAAGATTAGCATAGGACAACCATATAATGTTGAACTTGCAAATGGTAAATCTATTCAAGCCACACATATCATTCAAGGTTGTACCTTAAACCTTAATGATCATGTCTTTAAAATAGATCTTCTTTCAATAGAAGTGGGTAGTTTTGATGTTTTCATCGGCATGGATTGGCTTTCGAAACAAAAGGATGATGTAGTGTGCCAAGACAAAACTATTCGTATACCCCTTAACACAGTTAAAATGTTAGGGGTCCAAGGTGAACGAGCAAATAGAGAACTAGGGCTTATATCTTGTATGAAAGCTAAATAGTGTCTTAGGAAAGGCTATGAAAATTTTCTAGCCTATCTTATCAATGGAAATCATGAGGAAAAGCGCATTGAAGATATTCCAGTAGTTAGATATTTTCCTGAAGTCTTACCTGAAGAATTGACTGGATTGCCTCCTGTGCGACAAGTGGAATTTTGTATTGACTTGATTCCGGGAGCAGCCCCCGTGGTTAAGGCTCCATACCATCTTGCACCTTCGGAAATGCGGGAATTATCGAGTCAACTTCAAGAGCTACTTGACAGAGGATTTATTAGACCCAGCTCGTCGCCATGGGGAGCACCAATCCTGTTTTTCAAAAAGAAGGACGGGTCCTTCAGAATGTGCATTGATTATCGAGAACTTAATAAACTTATGATTAAGAATCGTTATCCGTTGCCACATATTGATGATCTTTTTGACCAACTTCAGGGAGCCACTTATTTTTAAAAAATCGATCTTAGATCGGGATACCATCAAGTACGATTCTGTGAAGAAGATATTTCTAAAACTGCTTTTCGAACCCGATACGGACATTATGAATTCTTAGTAATTCCATTCGGGGTAACAAATGCACCTGCAATCTTCATGGACTTAATGAACCGAGTATGCAGACCCTATCTGGATAAATTCGTAACTGTGTTCATTGATGATATCCTTATCTATTCCAAAAGTCCAAAGGATCATTAACGACATTAAACTCAAATTCTCACTTTACTAAAACATGAGAAACTCTATGCCAAGTTCTCTAAATGTGAATTTTGGCTACAGGAAGTCCAATTTTTAGGACATATAGTCAGTGAGAAATTCATACAAGTTGATCCAAGCAAGATAGAGGCTATCAAGCGATGGGAAACACCTACCACTCCAACAGAAATCAGACAATTCCTGGGATTGGTAGGGTACTACCGTCGGTTCATAAGAAATTTTTAAAAAATAGCCTAACCTTTAACAATATTAACCTAGAAGGATAGAAAGTTCAACTGGGATCAGCCATAGGAGGAAGCGTTTCAATTGTTAAAACAAAGACTTTGCAAGGCACCCATTCTTAGTCTACCTGAAGGCACAGAAGACTTTTGGTCTATTGTGATGCTTCTAGACAAGGATTGGGAGTTGTACTCATGCAAAGGGATAAGGTAATCTCATATGCTTCCCGGCAATTGAAGATACATTAAAAAAATTATACAACTCATGATCCAAAATTAGGAGCTGTAGTGTTCGCACAAAAAATCTTGAGACATTATCTTTATGGTACAAAGCACACATATACACAGACAATAAGAGTCTTCAGCATATTCTAGATCAGAAAATGCTTAACATGCGACAAAGGTGTTGGGTGGAACTCTTTAGCGATTTATGATTGTGAAATGTGATATCACCCAGGCGAAGCAAATGTAGTTACTGATGCCTTAAGTCGCAAAGGAGCAAGTAAAACTGAATCAAGCTCAAAGTTTTAGTATAACTATTCAAACCAGTTTAATTTGTCAGATACGTGAAGCTCAACAACAAGCCTTTCAAGTATTGGTTAAACGATTAGAGAGACAACCTGATAATGTATTGTATTTCATGAATCGAGTATTGGTTCTTTATTTCGGTAATTTGCGACAAACAATTTTGAATGAAGCACGTAAGTCTAAATATTCAATTCATCCAGGAGCTGATAAAATGTATTATGATCTTCATGATCATTATTGGTGGCCAGGTATGTAGAAAGACATCGCATTATATGTGAACAAATGCCTTACATGTTTAAAGGTAAAGGCAGAACATCAAACACCTTTTGTGTTGTTGCAACAACCCGAAATTCCCATGTGGAAATGAGAACAAATTTCTATGGATTTCAATACAAAGTTACCAACAAATTCACGAAATCATGATTCCATATGGGTTATTGTAGACAGATTAACAAAGTCTGCTCATTTCATACCTATTCATGAAGATTACACTATGGATAGACTTGCTAAACTAGACATAGATGAAGTAGTAATGAGACATGGAGTACCTATCTCATGTGTGATAGAGATAGTCGTTTCACGTATAGGTTCTGGCAGACACTTCAAAATGCTTTGAGCACAAAAATTTACATGAGCACTGTGACAGTTCGGCAATTCCGGATTAACCCCGTTAACTAAAGGTTAACAAAATCGAAACGAAATTACACAATACTGAACTAGAGGGACTAAAGGTGAACAAAACCAGTTTCAAAATAATTAAACTACAAGGTTTAATCTTTCAATTGTGTCAAAGTACGAAATTTTGACTTTGGATAGTCAAACTTTGGATAGTCAAAATTCGGATTTCTCTCAATTGAAACCGAAATTCCATGACTAATCAATATTATAGCTAAATTAAACACTCACATAACTCACTTTTATGATGATTAACTGTTAATCATCAGTTATAACTCTAGAAAGGACCGAATTTACTCGATAGCAAGTCAAAAAGTCGAAATCGTAACCTAAGCATATCAAATGTGTAAAATCCGATCATAATTCACGAAATCGAAACTTCAGAACCTCTAGTCGGCACTATTAGGTTCTTATACATTCAACAATTTGATCCGAGAAGCCACAGAAAGAAGATCTCAATCGTGAGGCGGCCGAACCTTAACCTTTTAGTCGAGCTCCTTGAATCGAACATCAAACCAGGTAACATTCGATCTCTACTCAATCTAAAGGTTCCGAAAAACCATAGCCCTATGCTAATTGCGAGTTCTATTATCAAATTATAGGAGTTCAAATGATTAAAGTTCACACCAAGAACGATTTGGGGTTTTCTAGTCAATTGAATTTAAAAACCGAATTAAACTTCACAGAGAGTTTCGAAATCATTCTTTTAAAGAAAACACTATGACAATTTTATCTAATTATATCGAATTGGATCATCTCGAATTCTAGGGTTCATCATTTAAAATGATTTGGGGATTTCTATTCTAATGTGCAAGAAACTGAAATTAAACTGTGCCATCAGTTTCGGAATCTCCCGTATAACAAAAACCCTATGATAATTGTGTCAAACAACTACGAATTTTATAAGTTTGATTTCTAGGGTTTTCGGTTAAAACCATTCGGGGGTTTTTGATTTAAACGACTATAATGATTGAATTATATTGTACAGAAAGGGTCGAAATTACCTATTATATGAAAACCATATGGATTTACAGTGTAATTTAAACGAATTGAACAAGTTTGGATCATGGAATTGGATAACCATGTTCGAAATCCTATGGGTCACGAATTGAGGCTTTTTGTTGACTAAAAATTTAATTAAAACCAATTTAGGACTCTATTAGATCACAGGAGCAAAGCCCCCATGGTTTGAGGATCGATTAGATTCGGATTCGGGGTCCAATTGGGTAGTTTGGTTCGGTTTAAGTATTCAAAAGGGGAACCACACTGATTTTGGGATTAAAAGAACTGAATTGGGCTCTATGTTGCAAAAACTAACCTCGTTCAGATGGTAAGGTTGGGTGTGTGGAGTTAGGGGTCACGGGTTCGAACCCGGGCTCTAACTGTTTTTGATATTAAAATCATTTTTGGTTTTTGAGACATAAAATCTTCGTTCTAACTCCGTTTTAACCCGTTCGAAATCCGTTGGAACCAGAATTGAATCCCGAACATGATGAAATAATAAAATCTATATTTTGAACAAAAAGTCAAATCGCGTATAATTACGTGTTGTAAAATGAAATCGTATATACTTATACGATTTAACCGAACGAACTTAGATTCGTACACGATTTCGTATGAAGTTGCACACAATCTAATATACGTGTGTTGACATGTGTGTAATTACAAACATGACTTGGACATCCCGAACAACGCAACGCTATTGTTAAAAACACAGATTCTTCGTAGAGGGTTATTTACGCGACTTCACGTGTGTTTGATCATTCTGCTGCATTCAAAGGTGCGAACACGGCCCCTTTTCTTATTTTAACTGTTTTGGGGGAGAAAACATGTTCAAACAAACATTTTAGATACATATCACTTGCATGAGTTAGCTATTTACATTAAGTGCGAACAAAGCATTACAAGTCCTTACATATCGAACCGTTTAGTTTGCCATAGTGCAAAGCGTGGTAGTTGGAAATAGATCTATTAGGTTTGACAAACCTCACTTGGTAGATTGTAGGTCTACGCAAGTGTTTGACTAGCCAATTCACATTACTATTGTTTGTGCTAGACAATAGTGGGAAAGGCAAATTACATTCAAACAGTCAGCTTCGGTGTCGACCGCTTATGTAAATATTACAAATGACTAGCTATCATGACTATGCATGTGTGATTATGTTATCTGCAAACATTTCGTTTCAAACAGTTGTTTCAAACATTTATGATTAAACAAACCTGTGTATGCACCAACCTTTGTGTTGACTTGATTTACATGTTTTCTCAGGACGTTAAGGTACAAGAACAACCAAGCATGGACTAGGATGCATATTTTAATTCTTGTGTTTTGAATTTGGACATTTAAGATTTTGACTTGTAATTTACAGTTTTCAAACAGTTACGTTTGTTATTGTTTTAAAAACGCTTCCGCAACGTTAGAACTTTGATATTACAGTTTTAGACCAAAGTTATGTTTGAAAAGCATATAGAGGTCTTCACCATGTCTAATGATCTGAGATCCTGGTTTGTCACGTCCCAAACGGTATGATTCCGTTAGTTGCAATTTGGGGGTGTGACAAGCACGGCTTACCATCCTCAAACAGATGGACAAACGGAGCGTACTAACCAAACCTTGGAAGGTATGCTCAGAAGTTGTGTCATTGACTTTGGTGGTAGCTGGGATATTCATCTGCCATTGATTGAGTTCTCATACAACAATAGCAATCATACAAGTATCAAATGTGTCCCTTTTGAAGCATTGTACGGACGAAAGTGCAGATCTCCTGTCTGTTGGTCTGAGATCGGGGAGAGTCAAATAATAGGCCCCAAATATATTCAAGAACTCACAGACAAAATTATACTTATCCGTAAGCGAATGAAGACTGCTCAAGATCGGAAAAAGAGTTATGCCGACAGTAGAAGAAAACTTCTGGAATTCCAAGTGGGTGACCAAGTCATGTTGAAAGTCACTCCTTGGAAGGATATTGTCAGATTTAGCTAACCAGGAAAGCTTGCACCACGATATGTGGGACCTTTTAAAATCCTTGAAAAGATATGATCGGTAGCATATCGACTTGAGCTACCTTCCGAGCTTAAAAATATTCATGATGTATTTCACATCTCGAGTCTTAAGAAATGCTTACTCAAGGAATCACTAGTTGTACCTCTTGAGGAAATACAAATTGATGAAAAACTGCACTTTAAAGAGGAACCAGTGGAAGTTATGGATCGTACTGTTAAGAAACTCAAACGAAGTTGAATACCAATTCTGAAAGTCAGGTGGAACTCTAAGCGTGGACCTGAGTTTAATTGGGAGTGTGAGATCGCATGATGGAAAAGTATCCCCATCTATTTTCACGCAAAACTAATTCCAAATGAGTTCCGCAAAAATTTCGGGACGAAATTTCTCTAACAAGGGGAGAATGTGACATTTCGTTCTTTACTACAAGGTAATTTCCTAAATCATGATTGAATATGTATATACATGTGAATCTGCGTATATATGTAAGGAATTACAAGATGAAACAAATCACAAATGACATTACGCTGAATTGCCAAATTACGCGAAATTTCTATAATAATGACCAAAAACCAAATTCAAGGGTCTGAAACTAAATTAATATCAATTATATGATGAATTGAAGTGAAATAAGTGATAACATAACGAAATCAAAGTAACCCTAAGTTCGATAAGTCAAATTGCGAAAATCTGCGAAAAGACAATTTGGCATGCATAATTGGCAAATTCATCACAACTTGTACTTCCTAATCATATTATAATCATAATGGGATGTAATTGGAAGCATGAAAATGATAGTTGATCATTATTAGCAATTCCTGAAATTATACGTGAAAAGCCGAACAAACGATTGCGGAAATGGCAAAATCAAGCAAACCCTTGATTTAATTGCATCCCTATCCTATTGTTCCATGTCTATCCCATCCTATCTGATTAAAATCAGATAATCATGATGAAAATACAATATCTAAACTTGGAAAACAAGATGTGGCAAATCAAACCCAAAATCTTGACTTTGGTCAAGTTTTCTACACCCTTCTTCCTTCCCCAAATCGTCAAGCTCGACCAGGAACTTATACACAACTTCTGGAACCTTAAACACATCTCCAACATCCGTTCTAGTCAAATCCAAGTGGTATCCAAACCCAAGAACAAGTGAAATCAAGAATTAAGCATCCAAAGTGTGATTTTTGTTGATTTTTCAAGCAAATCCTTCACCAAGTTTCAAACTCAATCCTTGATTCTAATGGCTTCATATGACTTAAATAAACATGTTTGAATGATTGGTAAAGTTTGAAAATCATCAGAATTCTCAAAAACCAGATTTTTTAAAGTTGTCAAAATTGAGATTTTTCTTCACCAAACACTAGGTATATGTTAAAAACTAGGATCTGGAGATTTTGGCCTGGCAAAAGTACAAAAACATCGAGTTTGGCACACAAAAACTTTGGATGGCACACTGATGGGCGCAACGGCCTGGGCGTCGACCCAGCACGACCCATGCGCAGCCCAGAGCAACCCAAGCACGGCCCCTATTCTTGGCCATTCTCGGTCAAAGGCAGCTCCCGACCAGTCCCTCCTTGGCAATGCCCGAGTAAAGTGGATTGCGACCCACATGGGCCGGCCATTCTTGGCCATTCTAGGCCATCCTCGAGCCATCTTGGCCAAGGCTAAGGCCGCCGGCCTGGCCGTTGAGCCACCACCGATGGAATATTCCGGCGAATATTCCGGCCAAAAGTAATATTCCTAGGAATATTCCGGCACAAACCCTAATTTTACCTGTTTTGCGTTCTGAACTGCGTTTCACGCTCCAGTTTGCAATTCGTTGATCCGTTTTCGATAAAAAGGACATATTTTGAATCGATTTCGCATTCCGGACTCGATTTTGCAAACCATTTTGCAATCCGGTGACCCGATTTTTATCTGATTTCTGATTAACACTTTGGTTTCAATACAAAACTTAATTTAAGCAATGGTTTTCAATACGAAAACATCGGTATATTAACACTTCGCTTTCAATACGAAAACTTATAGAACCTTAATGATATGCAGAACTCAATTGAAGCTATGTTCAACATTACAACAACACCGGTGAGTTTCATAGTTCCCCTTTTAATGTTTTGTTTTCTAAAACTCGGCGATTATATTATAACATCAGTATATTACGTATTTAATTTATAGTAGCATACTTATTCATTACCCTTGTTCAAATCTTCAGATTTCTAAAAATTGGGGTTTGCATTACAATGACAATATGGTTACCTGATTCAGTTACAATGACATGATTATATGTTGCTTGTGCATTTCAACTCTTGTTTGATGATTACATAAAAATTGTACCATGCTACCTTAAAAGTCCTCACTTAATAACTATAACCAATAAACTCATGGAGGAGCCGAATGATAACAATGATAGTACTATTGGGCTGACAACCCCATTCACGGGTAGATATCGTCTACCCTTGCGTGAATATCTGTTACCATTTATTACATTACAGCTTAATGCAATGATAGGCATTAAGAGTGAGGCTAAGGTCTTACCTTCGGGTATTACCACTAATTAAATTACAGTCACATCGGCTGTGGTTATGGGTTTTCATGGTGAATCATATTCATAAAGTTGTGTGTAACATGAGTGCCGGAACCGTACCGGAACAGTGATCTCAAACAGTAACATGAACAGTAATCAGGTACGAACTATATGCTTTTTATTGTATGTCATGTTCAATATCATATGTCATTATCATTTCATGTTATCAAACAGCGAATTCAGAATCATTTCAGAGAAACAAAACTCAGAAAACATGGTTCATCAGTCAGATAATTATCTGACAACACAGAACCATCATGTGATTATTTGTTAGGATTTATTATGTATAAACGTATGTGAGGCCTTACAGAACAAAACAACACGTATGTCGTTACGTGAATGCTAAATCGACGAATTATTCGTATAGGTGACGATCTGTACGAATAAATCTGAAAGTTTAATGTTCTGAATGATATCCGATAATTAGAAAACAATATTGAAAAGTGTAGTTATCGTCGTGTTCGTACCGGTGACGATTCGAACGAATACGCGCGACGACTGTACGATTCGATTTTAAAACAAGTAAATTTAATGTTTTTGAAAATTTAAAATAAACGAAAGATATTAGTTAATTTACTAGGAATAACCACCTAAAATAATTTTGTAAATCTTATTCTATAAACCGAGTCGTTCGTTATGAAAATCTACGAAGAACCGACAAATTACGTGAAACCGAGCGAAACCGAACCAACCGGGTATGGGAAGCCATTTAATGAGTTCATTAAATGTCACAACCACCTCCACCAGCCTCCTTCTTTCACAAAATTTCGTCATTCTCTCTCTAGAAATCCTCTACCTTCTCTCTAAGATTTTTCACTCATTTCTTCACGAAATCGCGAGTTCTTGGTGTCAAAACGACCACCATCATCTGTAGATCACAGAAGTACAAAGGATTCAAGATTTTATCCGTCGATTGAGGTAAATCTCCATTTTATTTTCGGTTTTTTGTGTGAAACCAGATTCTATTAACATGTTGTTGTTGTAACCGGCCTAAGCATCTAGAAAACCTTAGGATAAACACATGCACGCCACTAGGAGACTCTAGGTACTAACCTGTAACAGGTTAAGGATGAAGATGAAGAGGTTGAGGGCTAGTCGATGTACAGGTTCGTGGGAGCTGCTGTAGACGAACCTCTCAAGGGTACCGAACCCTAGCAGCTGCCATATGAGATAGACGAACCTACATGATGTCCCGAAGTTGTATGGATGACCGAACCCCTCCCCGAAGTGGCGAACCTTTTCACACAGGTCTGACAGAGGCAAACATTTGGCCTACGAACCTCATATGGCCGAACCTCCCTACTAGTTAGCAGAACCTTATGGACGAACCTTCTATGGGCGACTCTGCATGGAATGGCCGAGCCTTAGGCAACCAACAAAGCGTTTCAGCCGAACCCTCCTCAGGCGAACCATCTATCCCAACCGAGCCTTGAGGGGGATGCGAACCTAGGAATATTCCTATGAAACTGCCGAACCTTGGGTCGCTAAACCTTAATTGGGCCGAACCTTCTTTTGTTAGCAATAGGTTCGCTGGTCTTGGGCACCTTGAACTTAGTTATTAACGAAACATAGTGATGCAAGGGCTGTTGAGTGCATGGGAACACACATACATGTGCGTGCATGAAATAATCTTATGCGTGTGTGCTTGGGAATTCAGTATAGGTGCATGGGGGCATACTAAGAACCATTTTAAATATAAAGTGTAATTAGGTTGTTCATGGGATTAGAATTTTTATAACAAGAGCTTTCTTTAACACACCTTCACAATTCAACATGGGTTGTTAATATCTATTGAGCTACATTGACACTTGGGAAAATTCTTATGAAATCATGAAAAGTAAAAGGAAAGCCTAAGGGTGGGTGTTGATTTAAAGGTTAACACTAAGGCCTTGGGAAATTCATGAGACGTATAACTAACTTAGATGATTTAATCATCTATGTCGAATCATTCAAAGGATTTGAGTTGTAATCATTTGGGAAATCAAGGACTAGCAAAGAGCCGAAGTGGGCCCAATGGGCTTAACTAAGGCCCATCATATGTCAAAGGATATTTTAGTTAAAGTTAATGATGTTTTAATAAAAGAAAATGATTTTATAAGTTTTAATTAATTAATTAAATGATTTTCTAAATTAATGCTTAACTTAAATAAAATTAAAATTTTGAAACATGTTAATTAACACTTGTTATGATTAATTGTTGGGATACGGGTTACAAAGGAGTATTTAAGTTAGAATAGTTAGATTAAATATTAGAATCACATTAGCAACATAGGACACTTAGTTGCACACCGAGACCAAACCTTAGATACGACGACTAATACTTATACTTATCGTATTTGAATTCTTTTAAAACAACTCAGGAACTGAAGATACTTAGTCTACAAACAACGAGCGCGCATTTTGTGGAAAATCATTTGCACAGCAACACATGTGAGTTCATTGCCCCTTTTCTAAACGTTTTTGTTTTCAAACGCGGGGCTGAGAAGCATGCGTAATTATTTTTGCAAGATTATATTTACTTGAATGCTTTTACTTAACATATGTTTGTTTGTATAACTGTTAACCTAGATTCTGGTTAGGTATACAATATACAGGAATGCAAAGTAAATTATTTATTCATTATGAGTAAATAACTATTTCAAGTCAAAGAACTATTTTCAAATATCTATTTTCAAAGGACTAAAGATCTTAAACAAAGAACTATTTCAAAGCTCTAATTTCAAAGAACTAACAGTCTAATCAAAGTACTATTTTTGGTGTTGTGTTGTCAAAAAACTAACGATCTATTTCAAAGAACTATGTACAAAAGAACTATTTTAAGGGTTTGACCGGGAAATATCAAAGATAGCATGTGCCATTCTCAGGTTTGAAAGATGTCCTAGCTAGACTGATCAAATATGAGACGCATGTATGATGATTTTTACAGTATTCCCTAACTGTTTTGAGGAACCTCTGGGAAATGCTCAAAGATAACATGTGTCAAAGAACTAAAGAACTATACGAACTATGGACGGTCTAAATAACTATAAAAGCCTATATATCAAAAGATGTCTTAGCTAGGCTGATTGATTATAGGTCTGATGAGGTTTACAAATCTCCTCTACTACTAAGAACCTTGATTGCTAGACTAGTCTACTCGAGTTGACCAAGGCCCAATCATTAGGTCTTAGATTTTATTAAATGTTTATTTATTTATTTAGCTAAGCATTTATTGAATTGTTTCTACAAATGTTATGGTTGATCATGATTACGTGATGAACTTAAGGAATCAATAGAGATTTCAAAGTGTATTTACTAGGACAAAGAACTGAAGAACTAATGGGTTAATGGTATGGGTAAAAATGCTTAATTATCATTAACAACAACGTCCTATGTGGGTTAGTATGTGGTGGTATGGCGTTTGGGTGGGTTGTAGGCTCGACCCTTTCGTATGCCCTATATAAGCATACCGATCTGGATAATACATGTGATGTTAATGAGATTAAGGTTGTTACCTGAGGGATTTACAAATGTTTTTGCATGTATGTTAGAACTATGGTGGAATGGAAGTGAATGGTAGGTAAAAATGCTTAATTATCATTAGCAACAATGTTATATGTGGTTTAGTAGGTGGTGGGATGGCGTCTGGGCGGGTTGTAGGCTCGACCCTTTCGTATGCCCTACATATAAGCATACCAAACTGGATATTACAGGTGAAGTTAATGAGGTTAGGGTTTTTATCGAAAAAGGGATACAAAGCTATTTTTCAAATACTAAACTATATGAACTCACCAACCATGTGTTGACTTGATCTTCTTGCATGACTTCTCAGGTGACGAACAGGTTAATTAAGAAGTTATTGCTTTTGGACTAGGACTTCAGATAAAGGACCTAGTATTTTTGGACCTGCATACTTTTGGAACATCATTATACAATATATTTTGTATATCTTGTGCAGATACAAGATAGAAAATTTATGATGTTGATGGTAGATTTACATTGTTAAATTATGAATGATACCGATGTAATTTAACTTTGTAATTCTATTCTATTTAGCATTTCTCATTCATATCATGTGCAATGTAAACAATCTAATCATCACGATTATCATTCACGATATCGCGCCCCGGGAACCTTCCGCCCGAAGGGAAGTCGATCCGTCCCGCCGGCTCTGGGTGTGACATTGTGTATGCCTACATATTCAACATGTCATAACATTTCATATCGCATTATCATATCTATGAACTCACCAGCATTCTTGCTGATCTTTTATAATACAAAACCTTTTTCAGGAAGGAGGTAACAAGTGCGAGAGTGAGGATGCACGATTACAAGACGCGTTTAGTAACTCATAACTGGTTAATGTTGTTTTGAATGTTGAAATTTAATGTATAATATTTTAGTTATGATGTAATATATAGTGTGTATGGTTTGCCATGGATGTATGATACTAAAGTAACAATCAGTCACTCCCATCTCTAAGACCTCACCATCAAGCTTCCGCGTCACGTTACAACAGTTACTGACTTCATGCATCATTTAGTGACTATATCAGGTAAAGTGAGAGACGGGATGTGACATTTGCATTTGAAGAACTAGCATGAGAAGGAGTCTCAATAGGTACTAATCGTCTATCAGGATTTGCAGAAGATGATCTTTGATTCTGAAATGGATTCTTCTTTCCCATCTTCTTTGGCTTGTTGCACTATCTAGCAAAATGTCCTTTGTCACCACAATTGTAGCAGGTAACTAAGGACATGCCAAAACCAAACTTTGAATCCTTGTTCAGGTTGATATCCTTCCCTGTTTTTCTGACAAAATCCTTTGCCCTTCTTACTGCACTAGCTAGAGCCCACATAATATCAATCCTTTCCATGTCATCTGGATCAATCTATGAGTAATCTTCATTTGTTAAGTGTGGATTTCCAATCTGTCCAGCTAACAATCCGTCATATGAGCTCACAAGAGTAGATAAGAGGCCCTTCTGTTTTTTTAGCTATCTCCACTGTCACTTTGTCAAAATTATTTGTCTTTAAGTTGATGACATAATGACTATCCTCTGAGTGAGATGTAGAAGTGGCAGCAGACTGACTGAAATGAGCCTGATTTGAGCTTGGTACCTCTTTGGTCTGAGATACAAACGTAGTCTTCAAAGGAGCATGTGAAGATGTTCTTTCCACAGTGAGAGTAGAGTAGTAGATGGAAGGATCTTGAACTTGTGCCACTATCTTGGCTTTCCACTTGTTTTCTATCTCCTGTTCCTTCAGCTTTTGAATAAAGTCATTAATATCCATGGTGGCAAGCATCTCACTCTGCTTCAGCACCATAAGAAAAGATTCCTACTTGGGAGGTAATGCATCTGCCAAACATTGAATCTTCTCTTGAGTTATTGTCTTGACTTGATGGTTGAAGAGCTCAATGAGAAGATGATAAAATCTGGCAATAAGTTCATCTAGGGACTCGTTTCCCACATACATAAATATGTTGAACTCTTTTTCTTAAATATTTAGACTTGATGTTCTTTAGTGCATCATTCCCTTCATATCTCTGCTACAAAGCATCCCATAACAATTTGGAAGAAGCGAACTGTCTGAACTGATGGAATATGTCAGTGGCAATAGACAGAGACAGTATTGCATAGGCCTTTTTCTCAAAATCATATAACTTTCATTGAGGTTCAATCATCCGAGTGACAAGCACAGGGAATGTTCAGAAGTTACGAAATATTATGTTTTGCAGGTATTTATAGTGAACAGCATATCATACAAATGGGTCACACGAATTAACTGTTCATGCAAGCCACGATCCACGAATGAAGCAATCACGCGAATGAATCAAACCTCTGATTCATTCAAACGAACTAATCAGAATCATGATTCCTTCGCTTAACTGATCATTCTTTAAGTGTTCATTCGTGCGAATGAACTCATATTTTAGGTTCATTCGTACGAATGGTCCTATTGGATATCAAAAGTCAAATTCAACATGTTAAACACAAATACACAAAGCAAAATACTTGATCTCATAGATAACTAAAGCTTTACAAGCAATCACAAACAATTACATATGAACTAGGGACAAACGGTGCATCTACAAAGAAAACACTCTGAATTGACACTTAGACAATTTGTAGCTCCTTGGAATGAATGAGAATGACATGTGCGAATGATGGGTACGAATGAATGGAATAAGTGCGAAAGAAGTAACGAATGGTAATTTCAAACGAATGGATAACAGACACGAATGAAGATTAGACGAATGGAAAAGTCAAGTGCGAATGGGTTTTGATTCGTGAGAAACTTTGAGTTACGAATGAAATAATGATACGAATGAGGTGAGAAGGATGAATGAATAATCCATCAAGCGAATGAGAAAGCCATTCGTGCAAGATACAAACCAATGAAGACCTATTCATGTGTTTATAGAACGAATGAATGGCTATTCGCCAGGGAAGTCTATTCGTGCGAATACATGTTCACCCAAAAACCCCATTCGTACGATCTGGGTTTTCAGCCACACAAAATCCTTCAAACTTGATTTCTAGAGCGAAATATCACACCAAAATTGGTAGACAACTTCATAATAACCTTCCTAAGGTTCGTGAATCAACAAGACATCAAAAGAAGCCCAAAAACACAAGTTTCTTAATAGAAAAGTGAACTTTTTGATAGAAGAAAACATGGTTTTCGTATAGAATCACTAGAACAATATGAAAATCAATAGACTTGATTGAAAACAAGCAGAATAAAGAGCCAAAGCTCTGATACCACTTTGTAGGAACTCATAAACAACAAAGTTCCTTACGGATTCTGCTGGGCAGGCCCTCGTATAGTATGGAATCCTATTCGGGGGTTTTCCAATCAAAATCTAAATGCCCCGTGGTAATCTGATGATTGAGACTCAACGTTTTGATCGAAATCGAACACAATGGGTCGGAAAACGAAGTTGGAATGCAAGGGGCAACTCTGAAACCTAGGTGATTTGACAGGGAATGTTCAGGGATGCTAATCGTTCTCTTTTTGCAGGTATTTATAGGGATCTGCAGTTCGTACGAATGAGTCACACGAACCACTCACTCACATGAGTGACGATCCACGAATGAGCCTGTCACACGAATGAATCAGTTTCCTACTTCATTCGCTAGACTGGACATTCGATAGGTGTTCATTCGTGCGAATGAACTCAAATTTTGTTTCATTCATACGAATGGTCTTGTTTGCCATATAAAGTCAAAATCAAACATGTTAAACATAAACAAAAAATATAAAATACTTGATTTCATTAATAATATCAACTTTGTACAATCAAGATAGACTATTACATTGAACTAGGGACACTATATGCATCAACAGACTTGGTCAATCTATCAATGATGACCCATATGGAATCATGTCCGCTAGAAGTGCGGGGTAGCTTGGTAATAAAATCCATACATATTTTTTCCCACTTCCATTGTGGTATCCCAGGTTGTTCCAGCAAACCTGACGGTTTCCGGTGTTCAGCTTTGACTTTGGAACTTGTTTAGTAATACGCACAAGATATATCAAGTGGACCCATCATCAATTATTGTTTCTTATTTGTTTTCAAAATCTATTAACATATCTATAAGGAAGTCATCTTCTTCAAAACACTCACATCCCTCACTGGAAACCAAGTCTGACTTTCCGTTCTCTTTGCTGTTTTTAACCAATGTAAATATGTTAGTATTATAAAAAAAAGAAAATGAAAGCTTTTGTTTTGGTTACCTAGCTTTGTCGAAGTTTAATGTATTCGAACCGGTCTGATATTGGAGTTCTTCAACACTCCTGGTGGTAGGTGAATGATGAGACGTGGTGGAGATTACGAGCAGAGGTGTCGACTTTGTGTGTAGTGCAGTAAGTAGATTTCGTCGGAGGTCTCGAACGGTCACCGGAAAAACGAGAACACGACCATTTTGCGGTTTTTGTGCTCCTATTTGACGGTTGAGGGTTGTAAGGTGGTGGAGATAAGAGAGTGGTGGGGTTGGTTCCAAGTTTCGTTGTTGTTTCCTCTCGCCAACAGTTCGTCGCCAGAATAATGTAGACCAAACCGAGAGAGATGGAGATGGGTCTTCTGATCTTTGATGATTAAGCTCTCTATTTAAAACCAATATTGGGACAGGGTGGTCGGGGCTGAAGGATGACGTCGGGTACCAGTCGCCGATTTGGCCACCGGTTAAACGGCTAAAGCCGTTTATGTTCCCATTTGTAGTTCTGTGAAGGTGCAGAGCATTAATTGCATGATTATTATATTCATTTATTTTTACCGTGATCACAGTACTCAAAATCTACCCACGTGAATAGATACATATGAATTCTTTTTTTTTTAGCTTATTGGAGGGTCCCATTGGCGTGCATCCAGTAGGAATTGAACCTACGAATTCACCAATTATGAGTTAGGTGCTTTAACCATTCAGCCATGGATGCTTAGCGGGTCATAGTGAATGACCAGATTTCAATTCCCTCAAACATGCAGAAAATCAAGTGTCAACTACATACATAGTTGGTGAGTAATCATAAGTTTTACTTTCTCCAAAAATATGTATAAAAGTTTTAAGAATAACATGTGTGAACTTGTAAGACGATCATAATCTGTATACACAAACAAACACACCAAATCAAATAATCCATGTAATCACAAGTAATCATCCAAACACATTTAATCAATCTCAACCAAACACATTTAATCAATAACCATCAATCACCATAATAAGCTCAAATAATGTACAGTAGAGGACAACAGTCAACTCAATCAACGGTAGGTGGAATCATCGCATGGGCCGCAATCAACTCAATCAACAGTGGAATCACCGCGGAGGACCAAAGTCAACTCAATCAACAGTAATTCAATCATCACGGAGGACCGAAGTCAAGTCAACCAACAATGACTCACAGGAGTTATGATAATACAACATCCATAATAATATCTTAATAATAATCCCAGTTTCACACATGTTATATCCACATCATAACAGTTTTGGTATACATGTGTAACATCAGTGCCTGAATAGTAAATCGGAACAGTAGGGCTTTACTGTAGATATGTGTACGGAAATTATCTGTACACTATTTGGTGTAAACTCTATACGAAAAAACTTGCAAACAGTGTAGAAACTCAGCATTTATAGACAACGCATACAGATACGATACAAACATGATACAAGATGTGAAACAATGATGTGAAATTTTAAGTTCATGTTAGTTAGGAATCTATTATGTATTAACGTATGTGAGAATGTATAAAACAAAACGATAACAGATATAGTTACTTGAATATTAAACTGACGGAATATTCGTGTGGGTGACGATTCGCACGAATATATTTGCGGGATTAACATTCTGAATGATTTCTAATAAATAGAAAACCATATTGTAAAGTAACGTTGTCGTCGTCTTCGAACGAGTGACGATTCGTACGAGTGACGATTCGTACGAAAACGCACGAGAACCATACGATTCGATGAAACAATAAATGAAAGGTTATTGAAATTTGAAAAAAAAAAAATAAAAGATATTTAGTTAATTTATTAGAAAATACCACCTAAAATCAATTAGAAAACTCTATTTTAAAATATCGTAACATTTCGTTACGAGAAAACCGAAAACCGACGGGTTTGCGCAAAACCGGGCGAAACCTAACACAACCGAACGTTAAAAATCATAAACATGACATTAAATGCCAATAAATGTCACCACCAACCCCATTTTATCTCTCTAACCGAGCTCTTTCTCTCTCTCTCTACAAATTCGTTCCCTCTCTCCTTTCCATCTCTCTAAAAACCCACGCATCTTGCTCAATTCTCAACCAAATCGAGCAAATTTGGTGTCAAAACGACCATGGGAACGTGTAGATCGTGAAGAGATGAAGAAAACAATATTTGAATCATAGTAAAAGAGGTAAAAATGGCTCGAACGAGCTAATTATGTTGTTGTTTACTGTTCCGGTGAGCTGCACTCTTTGCAGCCGGAATTTGGCCTTCAATCCGTAGGAATTACACAAAAATGAGTCTAGGAATTAAGAATCATTTTTTATTGAAGATTGGTGTGGCAAGAAATGAAATTGGACCTGGAATTATTAATCTCGACATAAGAACTTGGGAATGAAACTAGTGTCGACGACCTATGTTCCAGCCATCTTCATGTGTCAATATTATCAAAATCGACACGCCAAAATTTGTGGGGCTGCTTTGAGCTTGTTAGTCTCGATGCCCTCCAAGAATACTGGGTCAAGGGACCATCGATAATGTGAGTATCTATGGTCAAAAGCCCCTTGAACACATCCTGTCGAACCTGCTATATCGACACTAGGCAGCTGTGTTTTCATCGATATTAAGCACATAATGGCCACCGATACTAGGTTAACACTACCGATATTATTACTTTGGTTGAATCCTAGGGAGTTAAACCTGGAATCAGTTAATAACATTCAAAAATAAATACATAGGACCTCTTAGAACATGAAGGTGGTGAGTTTTAAGTTAGTAGGATTTTCAAGGATTGTTAACCGACTTGTTAGGCGTCGATATTGAAGATCCTAGCCCAAAACGTTTTCTAAACCAACCTAAACATATAAACATGTAGTGTAACAGTCCAATGGGTATACAACATATGGGTTTACTTAATGAAATCACAATCTAAAAATGGCAACATCGATGTTGGTTTTAGGTGGTTAAACAAGTGACTAAACAAACATCTAGAGTCCAATAATTTTAACTTAACAACTGTTGGGGATAATAAACTAAGTTTAATTAGTAAGTCACATCAAGAATTAACATGATATGTAAGAATGAGTGTCAAACGAACTAATGAACGAGAGAATAGTATGTGGATTCAAAGGAAAATAACTAAGTATGGGATATGTTCATCTTGTATGACCAACCCCCAACACGTAGATATTTCATCACATGGGTATTCATTGTAGTATTCATATGAACAACTATGATTTATAACCAATCCAAGAAGGAATAAAATCAGAGATGTTAACAAAGAATGATGCATGAATTTGGTGATCAACCTAGATGGGTTGAATCAAGTTCAATCAAGTTTAACTTAACATTTTTCATAAAATTATTTGTATTTTACAATAAAAGGTAATTATTTGTAACATGTAACCCTAGTTTTATAAAAATCATCATAACTTATTTTATTAAAATAAATCAAAGGATTTTCTAAACTTGAATTGTTTGTAAATTAATAAGAATGTAATATATGATGAATTATTAAAAGTGGTATCTTTATTTTCATTAACCTTTTGTAAATAAGGTTTATTAGTTATTTATCAGTTAAGGGACAGGGTACAATAATATAGAATACTTAGAAAGAATTTTAGTAACACATTAGTAAGTCTATAGGACACTTAGTTGCACACCGAGACCAAAACCCCATATACATCAACTATAAATACTTAAAGAATTCGATCATAATAAATCAAATCAGGTATTGAAGGTACATAATCTACAACGAACGAGAGCGCGTATTTTTTGGTTGATTCATTTGCATTGCAGCACAGGTGAGTTCATCTGTCCCTTTTAAAACTATTTTGTTTTACTGCGGGACTGAGAAACATGTCAAATGTTTTATATAAATGCTTTATATAATTTTTGTCATGTTTTATGAAATGCTTACTGTTTTCTTATTATAAATTGTTTATAAACTATTAACTGTTAAATTATTACTCTTTATGTTTATGCTTGAATCCTTACGGTTTCGTTTATAAACTATCATGATCATATACTTTCTCAAATGCTTACTTACTTAAACAAATACTTATAAAATTTATCAAATGCATACTTTCTTGAACGTATACTTTCCTACATTCAAAACCATTATTCAAAACTTACACTCAAAACTATTACTCAAAACTTATAGTCAATGTTCAATACTTACACAATATGCTAAGTACTTTTACTCATTTTACACAATATGCTAAGTACTTTTACTCATTGCTCATTACATATATTCAATATTCAATACATGCATTCAATGTTCATATTCAATACGTATACTCAATACTCAATAAGCTCTAAAACTTAAACATGTTAACAAAGGGATTCTGGTGGGTAAACAGGTACATGTGCACATGGTATCGGAAGATCTTAAGTCTGAATAATAAGCATAAGGACTTCGTAAGACTGATTGATTGGCCCTCTCATACTTGCAATTCAATGTTCTTCGTTGTTAGGACCTTGTAGGACAGACTGATTGGCCCACTCGTACTTACCATTCAGTGTTCCTCAATGTCCATCCATGTTTTGTAACGGTGGCTAGGATGATTATGATACTATTAGTAAACCTTGTGTCTACTAATGGATATCCCTTAACTACGCACCGATGCAGACCGTCACCTAAGTCGCTTTTGTGGATTGATACTGAATGCCATGAGTATCTAGTTGTCCTCAGAGGCGAACTCAAAACTGTTTTCGAACTCTAACCATTGGGGTGTTTGTAGGGTGTTAAATGCTTAATTTTCGCTAATAACAATATCATATGTGGTCTGGTATGTGGTGGGCTGGCGGCTGGGCTGGTGGTAAGCTTGACCCTATGTTTTCCCTATACATAAGCGTATCTGGCCCGATAGGATAGGTCTCATTAGTGAGGTTAGGGTTGTCACGCTGGTATATTTGTCTGGTGAAATTAGTAGCGGGTGAAACGCTTAATTATCATTGACAACAATATGATTATGTGGTCCAGTATGTGGTGGGCTGGCGGCTGGGCTGGCGGTAAGCTTGAACCTACGTATGCCCTATACATAAACATACTTGGCAGGATAGCATAGGTGGTTGTTAGTGAGGTTAAGGTTGTAATTCTAAAAGGTTGTTGGAATTGGTGAAATGCTTAATTATCATTAACAACATTATGATTATTCGGTCTGTATGTGGTGGGCTGCCGGCTGGGCTGGCGGTAAGCTTGACCCTACGTATGCACTATACATAAGCATACTTAGCTGGATAGCATAGATGGTTGTTAGTGAGGTTAAGGTTGTCATTTTCGGATTGTTCAAAGGTTGTCATTTTTCATAAGGTTCAAGGTTGTAATTTCAGTGTATGAACGAAATGCTTAATTATCATCAAGAAAATATACTATGTAGTTCTGTATGTGGTGGACTGGCGGCTGGGCTGGCGGTAAGCTTGACCCTACGTATGCACTATACATAAGCATGCTTAGCTGGATAGGATAGGTAGTTGTTGATTAGGTTAAGGTTGTTGTTCGGTCAGCTTTTGTCAAATCTCATTTTAAATTATTAACTATGATGAACTCACCAACCATGTGTTGACTTGGTTTTCTTACATGTTTTCTCTGCTGACATACAGGATTAAGTTAAGGTCCCGGATGCATACAAGGATGCCCAGATAGAGGACCTAGTATCTTTTGGAAGCACATATTTTGTTTGCTGCTTATGAATCATTTTTGATATCTTGTGCAGCTACAAGATAGTAAACTCATGATTCTTTGGATAGGTTTACTTAGTTAAATTATCAAACATTGACAATTGTAATTTAATTTTGTAATCCTCGTTTATTAGTATTGTGCTTTAGTTATTCTCAAATGTTGATTCTATGTATACAATCTGATCATTCGGATTATCTCACGATATCGCACCCCGAGAACCTTCCGCCCAACGGAAAAGTCGATCCAACCCGCTGGCTCGACGCATGACAGATTGGTATCAGAGCCAATGTAATAGAGAATACAACCCGCCGTCTTGAGGTCATGTACTTAGAATGGTTTGGCACAGACTATAACATAGAGACCCTTATGTAGAGAACATAAGACTTAAGAGATTATTTGCATATGTCTTCAGCATTCGATCATTGCACTAACCGATGCCTTTCGGTTGTGATCAGAATGCCGCCGAGAAGACAACCACTGCCATTGTTACCTCCACCACCACCGCCAACTCCTCCTCCGCCTCCTCCTCCCCCACACACTCCTCCTCACAACCAAAACATGTATCCGGAGTTAGATCCTGCTACTGTGGCGTTGGCCACCCTACTGAGCAGTCAACTGACCAACCAATAGAAGGAGGTGATCCTGGAGATGATCAACAGAATCCAAGGCAACAGAAAAAACTTGGGAACACATCAGGAGAAGCTAGTGGCAACACTAGCACTACTCCAAATTACTCCTACAAAACATTCGTAGGCTGCAAACCGCCGAGCTTCAGTGGTATCGAGGGTGCGGTCGGCTTGATCCAATGGATCAAGAAGATGGAGAATACCCTAGACATTAGAAGCTGCCCTGAACACCATAAGGTTCGGTATTCTGCGTGCTCATTCAGCAAGCAAGCTCTGACCTGGTGGAACTCGCATATTCGTGCGCGAGGAAGAGATGAGGCATTAGCGACGCCTTGGCCTGACTTAAAGAACCTGCTGAGAAGAGAGTTTTGCCCTAAGAACAAACTCCAGAAGATGGAGGCTGAATTGTCCAACCATGTGATGGTAGGTGCAGATCACATGACGTACACCACCCGCTATCACGAGTTGGTAGCCTAGTACCAAAAATGGTACCAACGCTGGAGAAGCTTATTGACAGATACGTAGGCGGATTACCAGCCTGCATTCAGAGCCTTGTCATTTCTGCAAGCCCTTTAACTCTGGAATCGGCTATTTCACTGTCAGCCAAACTTACTGACCTGATGGTAGCCTTAGGAGTTTTATAGAAGGACTCAAGAAAAGCCAAAGAGGAACAACCGAAGAAGAAACGGAAGCTCATCCAAAACTATGTGGTGCCCACACCACTCAATCAAGTTGCTACGGTACCAGCTAAGGCTGCCCGCAAACCCTACACCGGCATACATCCTTTGTGTGCATAATGCCAATTTCACCATGCTGCCACAATTTCGTGTAGGCAGTGTACCAACTGCGGCCGAATGGGCCATTGGGTTCAAAACTGTCGAACTCCACCAGCACCGGCAGTAAACAATGCCTTTCAAGCATTACCCCCACCACCCAATCCCAATAATCCTAACAACAATAACCGAGAATGCTTCAACTGTGGCAAAGTAGGCCACTATTCCAAGAACTGCCTGAAAAAGGTACAACCGGAAGTTCAAGTACCAAGGGGAAGTGCTTTCATGATAAGAGCTCATGTTGCACACCAAGACCCAGATGGGGGCACTGGTAAGTATTATTCTTTACCTATGAAGTATTTGATTTTTTTGATATTAGTATGAATAAAGAATTTATCTTGTTCAAATTAGTATAATAACTTAGGTATTCCATGAAAACTTTAGGATTCTTTCATACAGTAGGAACAATGAAAGAGGCCTTAGATACCATATACCTTATGCTTTGAAAACCACAATTAGTACTAAGATTGTGTGACGACAAGTTGATATTGATGAAACCAGTCAGGCTTGACATGGCCTTAGAAATGGATTTGTTGTTCTCAACTAGATCAATATAGATTTCCTAGAGGAACTATTTCGAACTTTAAGGACAAATGAAGAGGTGCTAGAGGTACGAAGAGATTAAGCGAAACATAGCAGTAGGACAATTGCGAGCAATAAGGCGAGTGAAGGTCCGAAACAGTACATAGTGTCCCATGCTAAAGGCAATGATGTAGGGAGACAAGAACAAGACACATCTGATTATGCGGTCCAGTATGTGGTGGGCTGGCAGCTGGGCTGGTGGTAAGCTTGACCCTACGTATGCCCTATATATAAGCATATTTGGCTGGATAGCATAGGTGGTTGTTAGTGAGGTTAAGGTTGTCATTTTCGGATTGTTCAAAGGTTGTCATTTTTCATAAGCTTCAAGGTTGTAATTTCAATGTATGAACGAAATGCTTAATTATCATCAAGAACAATATACTATGTAGTTCAGTATGTGGTAGGCTGGCGGCTGGGCTGGCGGTAAGCTTGACCCTACGTATGCCCTATACATAAGCATACTTAGCTGGATAAGATAGGTGGTTTTTGATGAGGTTAAGGTTGTCGTTCGGTCAGGTTTTGTCAAATCTCATTTTCAATTATTAACTATGATGAACTCACCAACCATGTGTTGACTTTGTTTTCTTACATGTTTTCTCAGGTGACTTACAGGGGTAAGTTAATGTCCAAGATGCATACTAGGATGCCCAGATAGAGGACCTAGTATCTTTTGGAAGCACATATTATGTTTGTTACTTATGAATCATTTTTGATATCTTGTGTAGTTACAAGATAGTAAACTCATGATTCTTTGGATAGGTTTACTTAGTTAAATTATCAAACATTGACAATTGTAATTTAACTTTGCACTCCCAGTTTATTAGTATTGTGCTTTAGTTATTCTCAAATGCTGATGCTATGTATACAATCTGATCATTCTAATTATCTCACGATATCGCGCCCCGAGAACCTTTCGCCTGACGGGAAAGTCGATCCAACTCACCGGCTTGGGGTGTGACAACATGTTCCACCCCCGTGTTTAAAATCAAAAGATTTAAAAGGGGGTTATGAAAACTCACAGTGTTGTCTTATAATTCAATGATTGTAAAACGCGCACTCTCTAAGGTAGAATCAATGGTGACTCAACAACATGTGTTTCATATGTTTTATATCCATGAATTCATATGCGTTATTAGCAAGTAATGTTTCATGTGTTTAACTTTAATATTAGAACCCTTTCATTACCTTTATAATATTTTCTAAATTATAATGAAACACTTATGTGTTATTCAAGTGGTAACCATCACATATAAATTTTAAAACTTATTAGTTTCAAATATATGGTGATGATTTTAATTTAAAAGCCAAAACATGCTATCATGCACATACTTATGTATATGTTGGAAAGGTGGCAACCTTACATATACATATATCTATACGTGCATGCATGCACAAATTCATGCATGTGATATTGTTATTGTACAAAACATTATTTAACTGGATTATTATTATGTTTAAGTGACTTTGTCTTATGTAAGCTCCCCTTCGAGATTACCAAATTCAACACTATGCCCATCCACTGATATTAATAAGTTCAATGGTTAGGAGCTAGAATGGACAAGTTCAACATCGAGATTAATAGTCTCGATGGTTAGTATCTATGGCCCTTGCATAGTATCGATGAACTAATAATATCAATAATCCATGCACAATATCGATTAACCCTTGATCGAAACTGTTATGCTCGATAGGAGCATCATCGAAGTTATTATGTTCGACAAAGTGGACCGATACTAACAATCTCGACATGTAGGGTGTCGATACTATCATGTTCGATGCTTCTCAATATCGATGGGATTATATTTGATGATTAATGTCGGTTGAGTAAGTTCGAAGGATGGCTGGTCGAGATTGATGATCTCGACAGCCCACAACATTGAGAGGTTGGTTAAGTTCGAAGGGGACCCCGTCGACATTAGTAATATCGGTGATGCCTCCTTCAATCTCCAGCCATGTTTCGAGCAAAGCTTTTTTAGGTCTATTTCATGGTTCCAGATTACACATACACACTCGTTTTAGGGTTTATCAAAGGTTAAATTCGTTTAGAAAGATGATGGAAGGACCAGTTTCCATTTAAGTGTAAAACCGAAAGTAATCTTCAAGATCTACCTGTAAAACATGATGAAATGCTCTAAATCTCTGTACTTTCGAGTTCTTCTTGAATGGAGAAACGTTTTGGAGAAAGAATCATGCAAAAAGATGAAGAAATGAGTGAGAAATCTTAGAGATAAGTTGTAGAGAGATAAAATTCCGGGTTTTCAATTTTAGAGAGAGAGTGGGTTTTGAGAAAATGAGGAAGAAGAAGAAATCCATCCCTTTTATAGTCCGGTTCAATCCCGGATGCTTGGTTATTATTATTTACGCGTTAACCATTTTAATTCATCACATTACATAATTCAAATACATAACATACATGTCATCATAACATCAATTATACTGTGAAGAAAACTTCACCCTCAACTGCTGACCCGAAGTCAACAGCTTGTGCAGCACAAGACACCTCAACTGACGACCTGAAGTCGACAGGCTTGTATAAATACAATACATCTCAACTGCCAACTCGAAGTTGATAGGCTCATGCATGCATAAGACTTCCTCAACTGGCGACACATAGTCGACAGGCTTGTGTAACCACAAGACTCTTCAACTGCCAACCCGAAGTTGACAGGCTTACACTGGTACAAGACTCTTTCAATATCAACCATTCACATAACATCAATTAACATATGTCATTAATATCTATAACATCATTCATTCACACATAACATGGTTTAAATCATTTAAACCATCATAAGCATAAACAGTTCTCTGCACCGCAGTACTCAACTTTTGCCCAACCGCAGCTAGGCCTTCAAACCACATTTTTTGCTTGACCTCAGCCGAGACTTTCAAAATCATTTACTTCTCAACCGAAATTGAGACTTAAAGCATTCTTTACACCTCAGCTGAGGCTTTTAAAATCATTTACTTCTCAACCGTAGTTGAGACTTAAAACAATCTTTACACCTCAGTTGAGAATTTTAAAATCATTTACTTCTCAACCGCAGTTGAGACTGAAAACATTCTTTACCTTACCATAGTCGGGTTAAAAATCATTTTCACAAAATAGTTTTATAACATGCATAACAGCCCAAAATGATAAAACATTTACAATAGGGCTACAAGGAACTCACCTTAATCCAAATATTAATTCACAATAAATTCCAAACTAGCCTCAGCTTTTGGAATTCTTAACAACCTGTATCACATTATCACTTTAACATATAGTTCAAGCATGCCTATATAGAACTAATAGGGCTAGTGGTTAAAATAGACTGTGTCCTGACATGCATGAGGTATCCTAACCACTCACACCCAAGCATGACATTCATACTTTAACCCACTCTCATTCGCATAATACCCATTTAGTTTCTTATAATCATACCAGCGTTCTTGGTAATTCACATCAACCCTCATATCCATTCATATTACCCATAAATACATAAAACATTACATGAACATTACTTGTTTCCTTTCTCAGTTCCAGCCATACCCACAACGCTTACATTATATAAATGTTCACACAGGTTTCATGATCACATAATATATAATCATACCAAACTCAAGGTTACAGACACACACCCATACTACTCATTAATCCATTCACATTCATTAAGATTCTCTTAACTGATGTCATACGTATTAAGAGATTTTTGGTCATATCAACAAACCCGCTTGTTCGTTCTTGTTTACTGTTCTTAATTAACAGTAAATAATGTTCCAATATTAGATCTAATTCATATATTAGCATACTAGTGGGAGAAATCGAATCAATACCTGTTCAGACGGATTTTTGATCAAAAACTGATGATCTGATGTTGTATAGATGATCTCCAACTTGAACATGATGTTCCTATATCTTAATCATACTGATTTGGGGTTTTAAACTCGTCTAGATCGTATTTTACAGGTTGAAACTCGAAGTCGGTGTCCCTTCGTCTAGATCTCCAACTTGAACATGATGTTCCCATGAAATTTTGATGATTCTATCAACTTATAGTCGGTGTCCCTTCGTCACGTACCGCCAAGAGGCCTGAAAAAGGCTTGGCGTACCGCAAAGAAATCCGGAGAATCTTAGATATTTTGGGTTCTTAGCATACCGCCAAGAGTTTCCAATATTAACCTAATTTTCTTACTTTTTATGATTCCGAATAATACGAACTCAAACGGTTTGCAAAATTTTTCGGTTGTTACATAATTTTAGTGACACAAGACTTTAACATGTAAATAAGTAAAAATGGTATAAAGTATATACAAATAGTCTACCATAAGCATTTATTTAAACACAAATAAAGTCGAATACTGTGTTTGTAAAAATATGATTAGAGGAAAAATGCCAAGCTATGTAAGAGACAAAATGCATCACTAATGATGATTTTTGTGTATTTATTTACAATAAATTACATTTGTTATGTAATAAGTTATAGATTTATGCTTATTTCAATTCTGAATAAAAATATTTATTATATTGTAGTTTAAAAATGAGTATTTTAGACAAATATTTATTGTGAGCAATAATAAAAAATTAGTTGGAGAACAACATGTATCAGAAAAAGTATATTAGTATAGCGTGTTATAAATTGTATTTAATTAATCAAGTTCGTTATATTGTTGGATTACTAAAAAGTTTTATCAATAATAACAGTTAATCATTTGTATTGAAGCGTTAAATTTTGTTATATTCCTAAAACATTAGATTTATTTATAAAAATTATATAATGAAAACAATGGTAGTTTATAATAAATACTTTTTGAAATGCCTGTGATTACGTCATGAGTAGATTCACAAAGATTATATTGTTCATCTTCTGTTAATTCACCCATACGTATAGGAGACATACATCACTTTTTTTTTCGTGTGTTATGTGAAGTTCATGGTAAGTTAGTTAAACAACTTTTTCTAGTGGACATGAATGGAGTACTTGATGTCATGCAATTAGAAGACATATATCCATGTGTAGAACCTAAAAAATGAAACTTAATGTACGAAATTTTATAATCGTAAGTTGGAGATAAAACATAAATGATTTCTACATAATAAATGGTAATAAAAATTTCAATTACGAAATTAGTGATAAATTATACTAACAAAGTTTAGTTTTTTACCATTGGATCCTGTGAGAATTGAAGATACCAAATTTATGTCAATGTCTGTGTCACACCCCGAGCCGGCAAGCTGGATCGAGTTCCCATCGGGCAGAAGGTTCTCGGGGCACGACATCATGTGATAATTGAACTGATCAGATTGTTTACATGGCACATGATATATAATGAGAAATGCTAACATGACATTGATATAGAATTACAATGTTAAATTACACAATTCATGTTCATAATGTAACTAAGTATATATACCCAAAAAGAATCGAGTTTCTATCTTGTATCTGCATAATATTTACAATAGATGATTCACCAATTTGTCATTCAAAATATGCACACACAAAACTAAGCTAGGTCTTCTATAAAGTCCTCTAGCTTAATTCCTGATGCTTGGTGACTAAACATGTTCGTCACCTGATAAAACATGCACTTAAACAAAGTCAACACTAGGTTGGTGAGTTCATAAGTTTAGTCTTTGAAAATGATTTCCAATTTTTCATTCACAAGTCATATTAATATTGTCTTATCTGGTCTCACAAAGATGCCCCATCCATAGTTACACCTACAGATAGTATGTCACCCAAATTAAGCATGCTTATATATAGGGCATACGTATCACAAATGAAGCTGCCAGCCCACCACACACTTGACTGAATTCAACACCACCTGCATTGCAACTATGGATACCCATTTTCAACTCACATGCATTTGTTTTCAACTGATATTCCACCTGATATTCCCAAATGATATACCATCATCCCACAATGATATAAGTATATGATAAGAGGTTTTAAAGAGTAAATGTTACCATAACATAAGTAGTGGTATACTCTTTAAGTTTCAAAGGTATAGATTTTATTACTTCTATCCCTTTTAATTGATCTCTCACTTATTAGAGTTTACTTGATACTCAATTCTAAACTAGAAGTGATAAGCAGTTTGACATGTAGTTTTTCCCCAATTGATGATTAGAAATGAATTGACCACTTTGTAATCACCACAAAGGCAAACCACAATGTCCTCATTTCATTCCTATTCATGTGTTTTCACTAGTTCTCACAACTATCTGTCACCAGCTTATGACATGAGTGAGGTCAGTCTCCCAGTCTGTTAGTCCACAATATAGAAGTGGTGCGATTATTAGCAGTCACTATCATATTATCATCACCCATGTCGACAGTGATATAGTTGGAATAGGCTTACTAAAAATCAAAAATAATCTCAATGTCTCATAGTCTCATAATCTCATAGTCTCATAATCTAAGTCTCATAATATCATAGTCTCATAGAAATAACAGATATAATCTCATGGATATAGAAAAATATAGTCTCATGATTTTCTGGTTTCCCAACCATTGATATTAACATTTGTAAAACACATAAGTATGAGCAAAGTTATAAACATGGTTATAAACGTTGACATAACAAGGCATGCAGATGTAATAACACAGTAAAGTCTTGTTATCATAATTCGTACTAAAACATTTAAGACTAGGTTTTAGCATGTTCTCAGCCTCGCGTTTTAGTATCAAAAGATTAGAAAAGGGTCATATGAACTCACCTTGGTATTGAAGTGGTTGACTAAGACTCAAGAAATGCACGCGCTCGTTGTTGTTGTGATGATGTTGTATTCAAAGCCCTGTATTGGATTCAATGTTGTTTGTAACTTATAAGTACGAGTGGTTATTTCGTATGTTAACCCTAAAGTTGGTTAACCTTTATAAGCATTTGGTTGTTTGATTAGCCTTGAACTCTTATATTAGTATAATATACCAATACTTAACCATTCTAGGTTAAATTTAGTATATTATACGACCTTGTGTCTATATGATTCAAATTTGTTAACACCATAACATATTGTTTAAGTTTTGAAATCATAATATGTTTCTAAGTATAAACTTAGGTTTTTAGGTTAAAACTTAGAACATCACCCTTGTGTTACCTTAAAATGGTTATCATCACTTTAATATGTTAAAATAAGTAATATACTACAAAACTTAACTATCTTATATATTAAATACATATTTAGCAAGTGTTTATATTAACTAAGTTCAAACATAGGTTAACACTTTTCAGTGTAAACCGTCATAATGCTTATACAAACCATAGCTTGTTATCATTCCTTTCTATCTTTTTAAAACATGTTAACTTTGAGGGAAGAAGAGAACAATAGCCTGACAGGGGTTCGGTCCGATTTAGGTGCGCAATTAGGTGCCAAACAGACCCTAGTATTGGAAAGAGGTGCTAAATCATTTCTTTATTCCTTTGTCCCTAAACATTTTTGTTATGGTTTATAAGTTTTTGAAACCTCTTCTAGCTAATATTGATGGCACAAGAGATAGTGTCGATGGGCTATACCAACCAGGTAACCCTAATCGGCTCCTCTTCGATACGATGATCTTCCCATCGACATTGTGACCTTGATTCTGATCCATTTCCTTTAGTTTTAAGTTCATGAATCTTGGAAAAGGTTATGGTGTTAGTATCGAAAGGGTTCCAGCCTTAACAGTCCCTGAGATTACTAGTATCGATAAAGAACTCAAGACAACCCCTCATCGACACTATCAGTGGTTTCTATGAAAATCTGTTGATGTTGTCTTGTCATGTTTGAAACCCAAACCCTTTGTCCCATTAAAAAAAAGATTGTCAGTCTTGTTGGACCCACTTGCTTCACCCTTTTGTGAAGCCTTCACAAAGTCTATGGCTTTGGAGAATTTTGAAGAAAAATTTGTCTTAAATGGGATTGGGTCAACCTTTTTGACATAAGATGTCTGATTCTTAAGAATAGTAGCATGGGGTGAAGAATCAGAATCATCTTCAGAATCAGACACCCAATCCTCAATCACTCCCTCCACAAATGATTCTTCAGACACTGAAGACCCCTCATCTGAAATGAATCCAATAGATCAATTACTAATGGAGGTTTAACTTGAAAATCTTTGATTTCTTTGTTATTAGGAGAATTAACAAAACAAATTAAAACCGGTGGAGGACAATGGTTGTACTTTGCTTCTTTTCCCTTCTCTTTCAGACTAATCCCATTACTGATCATGTGCTCAATGATATATGAAGCAATTTCATAGCTCATAAGCTTCTGACTCAAAGTCTCATAGTCGCGTTCGACTATGGCTAGCTTCTTCTTTGTCTCATTAATGGTGTTGAGGTAAGAAGTGATAGCATCTTGCTTATTAAGCACAACGATCTCAGCCTCATGTAATCGCATGTTTAATAAATCAATTTTAGCTTGAAAATCTTTTTCATTTGATTTTAAGACTCGATTTGATTCGATACATTGATTGAGATCACTGATAAGGTCTGCATTGTGTGTTTGATAAGCAAAGACTTTGCTAGGCACCAGTTCTTAGTCTACCCGAAGGCACAGAAGACCTTGTGGTCTATTGTGATGCATCTAGACAAGGATTGGGAGCTGTACTCATAAAAAGGGATAAGGTAATCGCATATGCTTCCCGAAAATTGAAGATAAATGAAAAGAATTTTACAAATCATGATCTAGAATTAGGAGTTGTAGTGTTCGCACTAAAAATCTGACGACATTATCTTTATGGTACAAAGTGCAAGATATACACAGACCATAAGAGTCTTCAGCATATTCTAAATCGGAAAACGCTTAACATGTGAAAAAGGCATTGGGTGGAACTCTTTAGCGATTATGATTGTGAAATTCGATATCACCAGGCAAAGAAAATGTAGTTGCTCATGCCTTAAGTCGCATAGAGCAAGTAAAACCGAATCAAGCTCAAAGTTTTAGTGTAACTATTCAAACCAATTTAATTCCCCAGATACGTGAAGCTCAACAACAAGCCTTGCAAGAATCAAATCTGGAAGAGGAAGGATTACAAGGATTGGACAAACGATTAGAGAGACAACCTGATAATGTATTGTATTTCATGAATCGAGTAGGGGTTCCTTATTTCGGCAATGTGCGACAAATAATTTTTAATGAACCTCATAAGTCTAAATATTCTATTCATCCAAGAACAGATAAAATGTATTATGATCTTTGTGATTATTATTGGTGGCCTGGTATGAAGAAATACATCGCATTATATGTGAACAAATGTCTTACATGTTTGAAGGTAAAGGCAGAACATCAAAAACCTTCCGTTTTGTTGCAACAACCTAAAATTCCCATGTGGAAATGGGAAAAAATTTCCAAGGATTTCATTACAAAGTTACCAAGAACTTCACGAAATCATGATTCCATATGGGTTATTGTAGACAGATTAACAAAGTCTGCTCATTTCTTACCTATTCGTGAAGATTACACTATGGATAGACTTGCCAAATTATACATAGATGAAGTAGTAATGAGACATGGAGTACCTATCTCAATCATCTCTGATAGGGATAGTCGTTTCACGTCTATGTTCTGGTAGACACTTCAGAATGCTTTGGGAACAAAAATTTACATGAGCGTGGCTTACCATCCTCAAATAGATGGAAAAAAGGAACATACTAACCAAACCTTGGAAGATATTCTCAGAAGTTGTGTCATTGACTTTGGTAGTAGCTGCGATATTCATCTTCCATTGATTGAGTTCTCATACAACAATAGTTATCATACAAGTATCAAATGTGCCCCTTTTGAAGCATTGTACGGACAAAAGTGCAGATCTCCTGTCTGTTGGTTAGATATTGGAGAGAGTCAAATAATAGGCCCCGAATATATACAAGAACTCACAGACAAAAATATATTTATTCGTAAGCGAATGAACACTGAAGAGCAGCAAAAGAGTTATGCCGACAATAGAAGAAAACTTCTGGAATTCCAAGGGGGTGACCGAGTTATGTTGAAAGTCACTGGATATTGTCAGGTTTGCCAAATGAGGAAAGCTTGCACCACGATATGTGGGACCTTTGAAAATCCTTGAAAGGATAGGATCGGTAGCATATCGACTTGAGCTACCTTCCGAGCTTAACAATATTCATGATGTATTCCACGTCTCGAGTCTTAAGAAATGCTTACTCGAGGAATCACTAGCTATACCTCATGAGGAAATACAAATTGATGAAAAGCTGTAATTTACAGAGGAACTAGTGGAAGTTATGGATAGTACTGTTAAAAAATTCAAACAAAGTTGAATACCAATTGTGAAAGTCAGGTGGAACTCTAAGCACGGACCTGAGTTTACTTGGGAGCGTGAGTATCGCATGATGAAAAAGTATCCCCATTTATTTTCACGCAAAATTGATTCCAAATGAGCTCCACAAAAATTTCGGGACGAAATTTCTTTAAAAGGGGGAGAATGTGACATTTTGTTCTTTACTACAAGGTAATTTCCTAAACTCATGAATTAACATTTTAATTAATTAAATCATGATTGAATACATATATACATGTGAATCTGTGTATATATGTAAGGAAATTACAAGATGAAACAAATCACAAATGACATTACGCAGAATTGCCAAATTACGCGAAATTTCTATAATAATGACCAAAAACCAAATTCAAGGGTCCGAAACTAAATTAATATCAATTATATGATAAAGTGATGTGAAATAAGTGATAACATAACGAAATCAAAGAATCCCTAAGTTAGATAAGTCTAATTGCGAAAATCTGCGAAAAGGCAATTTGGCATGCGTAATTGGCAAATTCATGACAACTCATACTTCCTAATCACATTATAATCATAATGGGATGTAACTGGAAGCATGAAAATGATAGTTGATCATTATTAGCATTTCCTTAAATTATACGCGAAAAGCCGAACCAACGATTGCGAAAACGGCAAAATCAAGCAAACCCTTGATTTAATTCCATCCATATCCTATTGCTCCATGTCTATCCCATCCTATCTGATTAAAATCAGATAATAATGATGAAAATAAAATATCTAAACTTGGAAAACAAGATGTGGCAAATAAAACCAAAAATCTTGACTTTGGTCAAGTTTTCTACACCCTTCTTCCTTGCCCAAACCCTCAAGCTCGACCTGGAACTTCTACACAACTTCTGGAACCTTAAAAACATCCCCAACATCATTTCTAATCAGATCCAAGTGGTATCCAAACCCAAGAACAAGTGAAATCAAGAATCAAACATCCAAAGTCTGATTTTTGGGGATTTTTCAAGCAAATCCTTCACCAAGTAAGTTTCAAACTCAATCCTTGATTCTAATATTTTCATATGACTTAAATAAACATGTTTGAATGATTGGTAAAGTTTGAAAAACATCAAAATTCAAAAACCCATTGAAAGGGTGATTTTGTTCAAAAACCGGATTTTTTAAAGTTGTCAAAATTGGGATTTTTCTTCACAAACACTAGGTATATGTTAAAAACTAGGATCTGGAGATTTTGGCCCAGCAAAAGTACAACAACATCGAGTTTGGAACAGAAAAAGTTTGGATGGCATGTTGGTATTAGAGCCTTGGTTATAGGGAATTAGTTAATTGGGAACCTAGTTTATAACCTTAGGTTCATATGAACACACACGGAGTGACAGGAGACACACATTTTAGTTATATGCATAAGGTATGATGTCGCAATTGTTGGTATACTTAACGTTTGCAGCATGTGAACGTTGATCAAAAACTTATTACAGTTATGTCGAAGCCATTAAAGGACTATATTGGGGAAGTTATACCAAGGGTTATACTGGATGATACCCCCTCGGGATCAAGCTCTTCTGATGAGATCCTAACCCCGATAACCACATACCTATAGCATCCCAGGGACAGCATCCAGGGTTTCATCGTATGTCCCTTCTTGTTCTCCTACAAGGACCCCACTAATGCCTGAGGACATTGGAATGCAGAATTTCTACCCTGAGTTTTTCGTTTCTAAAACTCCCCTACCCCTGAACCTAGAATTAGGAGGAGACAAGCCCGCATGAAAACAGGATGGCTTCTACTAGACAACTTGCATCTCGAGACCTACCCCCTCCTAACTTTGAAAAGGGGGAATCTTCTGCCTAAGCAGAGATACGAGCACAATTTCAGAGGGTCACTGCAGAGCTACAGGACACTCGTGAACAGCTGATGAAGACTCACAGGTGATTAGATGGGGCATATGAAACAATTCAACTGAACCATTTCTCTTGGGAACAGGCAAATGCAGCTCAACAAGGCTTGATGGAACAGTTCCGTGCCTTGGAATCCGATCTCGTGTCATGGACTAGGACGTTAGCAAACCAGATACAGGAGTCTTCAGAGCATCTGGATGCTATGGAAGCAAGTGTTGCAGCCTGGCGATGCATCTTTGAGGATCGTATTCAAGGTTCAGCGAATACGATCAAGAGGTATCATGAAGAGTCATTAATCAGTTGACAGGGTTAACCAGCTGTTGTTGGGTGTAGCGATGGTGGTAGCTTTTGTTTATTTCCTTCTGTTCCTACCATTCATGGGTAGGGGATATGGGAAATAGGGAAAATGGTTTCCCAAATTTTGTTAACTAGCTAATAGAAATCAGATAGGTTGTTGAGTGGTGTGGTACGTGTAGCTATGTGTAAAAGGTGAGTGTGTGGGAGGTGTAAATGCCGGGTCTACTAACCAATAAGACCAATCGAGTTATTTAATTACATATATACAAAACAATAATTAAAATGAGATGAGTTAGAATGATAAAGGAAAATAATTTGCAAATATGACTAGCCAGCATAATTGGAAATTACGACCGTGGGCATTCTAATAAATCTAAAAAAATTAGGATAAAAAAATAAATAAAACTAAACGAGATAAGCCAAAGAAAATAATTATAAATTAAATGAAAGTATCAATTTCAGATGACGGAATACATGACAAGCACGTGAGATTACAATACATACTGAGAATAGATTACGAGTGTATCAATTTCAAGTAACAAAAACAACACATTATGTATGACTACATGTGCGGTTGTTTCAATTACTTGATGTGATGTAATAGCGCAAGGACACGATCATGGTATATCGAAGGGGTGGTGGGTTGGTGGCTGGGCATTATACTCTACATATATGCTATACATAAACTACCTTCGATACATCGGGAAAGTATCAGTGTGCGAAGGATTGTGAATACATTGTGTTATGTAACAATTTCATAATTTCAACGACACCATAAATAGAATATCAAATCAATTTCTAGATATTACTATGCTACAAATTCTTATATGATAATAAGATAGCAAGTAATAATTCCATATCTTGATATATATTACAGTTGATCTTAACTATATTCATGTTATTCATTTAGATTATGCCTCCTAGATGCGGACGACCACGTCGGAATAACACTGAAATAGATAACAATAACAATCTCCCACTAGAAACAGTGAATGCGAATACAACTACTGGTGGAAATGAAAACAATAACAATCACCCACGAGAAACAATAAATGCTAATACAACTACTGGTGGAACTGGAAACAATGACAATCTTCCACCAGACACAGGAAATGCCGAAACAAATGATGGGGTCAAAATTTTACTGAAGCTGAAATGATTATGATTTTTCGGGAGGAAGTCACTGCTGTAATTCCTAATTTTATAACTCAGTTTCAACAACACATGTCTTCAACTTCGGGTAGAAATAATAATAATGTTAATAACAATATTGGAGCTAACACCGAAGTACATGCTTCTGGATTCGATCGTACTAATCCTGAACCACCTCAACAAGGATGCACGTATAAGTACTTTTCATCCTGTAATCCACCCACTTTCTTTGGGAAAGAAGTAGCGTCTGGACTCCTAAAATGCATGGAAGAAATGGAAACAACACTAAAAATTAGTTAATGCTTAGAGAAACACCAAGTTCTATATGCAACATGTTTATTGAAAAGTCAAGCTCTCACTTGGTGGAATAGACAAGTGAGAACATTGGGAACAACAGTTGTTGATCAGATGACCCGGAATGTGCTCAAGATATTGATTACAGCTGAATATTGTCCCATGAATGAAATGCAAAAATTGGAGGAAGAATTTTGGAATCATTCCATGGTGGGAGCAGAACATTAAAAGTATACTGACCGATTTCATGAACTCACATGTCTGTTACCCCACATGTTTCCAACTGATATTAAGCTTGTGGAAAAATACATTAAAGGTCTAGTTCCACAGATTCGTAACACAGTAATGGCTGCAGAGCATACTGATATGAAGAAAACTATTATTTTAGCAGCTAAGCTTACCAATGAGGCGGTAAGGAGTGGAACTTTGGTTAAGAAAGGAAAAACAAGTGACGCAAATCTCAATAAATCCACAAGTGCCAGCAAATTCACTTCTGGTAACACTGGAAATGCCACTGCCAAGAAACGTAAATGGAAGGATAAAGGGAAGAAGAAGAAGAAGAAGAAGATACAGGAGGAAGGTAGTAAGGCTCCAACAGTCAAAGGCTAAGGAGCAATTGTGCAAGAGAAGAAGGCCTACTAAGGACCAGCACCTAAATGCACAAAAAGTCAATTCCATCACCTAGGGCCATGCCCTGTGTGTGGAAATTGTAAGCAAACTGGACACTTTACAAGTTATTGTAAAGCACCCGCAAGACGACTCAATCAAGTGCCTTATCAAACCTTATTACAACAATGTTAAGCAAACACTCGGGCCTGTTACAAATGTGGGAGTATGGAGCATTTTATGAAGAATTATCCTACTAATGCAAAACCAGCAGATAATAAAGTACCAATTGAACAGGCCAGAGGACGAGCTTTTCAGATCGAGGCAGGTGAAGCTAAAAATAATCCGGATGTTGTCACGGGTACGTTCCTTCTTAATGAACATTATGCATCTATTCTATTTGATACTGGGGCTGATAGAAGTTTTATTTCGCATAAGTTCGCATTGTTACTTTCTCTACCTAAGATACATAGGGAAAGCATATAATGTTGAACTTGCAAATGGTAAATATATTCAAGCCACATAACATTCAAGGTTGTACCTTAAACCTTATTGATAATGTCTTTAAAATAGATCTTCTTCCAATAGAATTGGGTAGTTTTGATGATGTCATCGGCATGGATTGGATTTCGTAACAAAAGGCTGAAGTAGTGTGCCATGACAAAACTATTTGTATACCCCTTAACACAGTTGAAATGTTAGTGGTCCAAGGTAAACGAGCAAATAGAGAACTAGGGCTTATATCTTGCATGAAAGCTCAGAAGTATCTCAGGAAAGGCTATGAAACTTTTCTAGCCTATCTTATCAATGGAAATCATGAGGAAAAACACATTGAAGATATTCCAGTAGTTAGACATTTTCCTGAAGTCTTTCCTAAAGAATTGACTGGATTGCCTCCCGTGCGACAAGTGGAATTTTGTATTGTCTTGATTTCGGGGGCAACCCCCGTGGCTAAGGCTCCATGCCGTCTTGCACTTTCGGAAATGCAGGAATTATCGAGTCAACTTCAAGAACTACCCGACAAAGGATTCATTAGACCCAGCTCGTCACCATGGGGAGCACCGATCCTGTTTGTCAAAAAGAAGGACGGGTCCTTCAGAATGTGCATCGATTATCGAGAACTTAATAAACTTATGATTAAGAACCGTTATCCGTTGCCAGGTATTGATGATCTTTTTGACCAACTTCAGGGAGCAACTTATTTTTCAAAAATCAATCCTAGATTGGAATACCATCAAGTACGAGTCCGTGAAGAAGATATTTCTAAAACTGCTTTTCGACCCCCATACGGACATTATGAATTCTTAGTAATACCGTTCAGGGTAACAAATGCACCTGCAATCTTCATGGACTTAATGAACTGAGTATGCAGACCCTATCTGGATAAATTCGTAATTGTGTTCATTGATGATATCCTTATATATTCCAAAAGTCCAAAAGATCATTAGCGACATTTAACTCAAATTTTCACTTTACTGAAACATGAGGAACTCTATGCCAAATTCTCTAAATGTGAATTTTTGCTACGAGAAGTCCAATTCTTAGGACATATAGTCAGGGAGAAAGGCATACAAGTTGATCCAAGCAAGATAAAGGCTATCAAGCGATGGGAAACACCTACGACTCCAACAGAAATCAGACAATTCCTGGGATTGGCAGGGTACTATTGTCGGTTCATAAGAAACTTCTCAAAAATAGCCTTACCTTTAACAATGTTAACCCAGAAGGATAGAAAGTTCGACTGGGATCAGCCACAGGAGGAAGGGTTTCAATTGCTAAAACAAAGACTTTGCAAGGCACCCATTCTTAGTCTACCTGAAGACACAGCAGACTTTGTGGTCTATTGTGATGCTTCTAGACAAGGATTGGGAACTGTACTCATGCAAAGGGATAAGGTAATCTCATATGCTTCCCGGCAATTGAAGATACATGTAAAGAATTATACAACTCATGATCTAAAATTTGGAGCTGTAGTTTTCGCACAAAAAATCTGGAGACATTATCTTTATTGTACAAAGTTCTCGATATACACAGACGATAAGAGTCTTCAGCATATTCTAGATCAGAAAATGCTTAACAAGAGACAAAGGCGTTAGGTGGAACTACTTAACGATTATGATTGTGAAATTCGATATCACCTAGGCAAAGCAAATGTAGTTGCTCATGCCTTAAGTCGCAAAGAGCAAGTAAAACCAAATCAAGCTCAAAGTTTTAGTATAACTATTCAAACCAGTTTAATTCATCAGATACGTGAAGCTTAACAACAAGCCTTGCTAGAATCAAATCTGGAAGTGGAAGGATTACAATTATTGGTCAAACGATTAGAGTGACAACCTGATAATGTATTGTATTTCATGAATCGAGTACGGGTTCCTTATTTCAGCAATTTGCGACAAACAATTTTGAATAAAGCTCGTAAGTCTAAATATTTTATTCATCCAGGAGCAGATAAAATGTATTATGATCTTCGTGATTATTATTCGTGGCATGGTATGAAGAGAGACATCGCATTATATGTGAAAAAATGTCTTACATGTTTGAAGGTAAGGGCAGAACATCAAAAACCTTCCGTGTTGTTGCAACAACCCGAAATTCCCATGTGGAAATGGGAACAAATTTCTATGGATTTCATTACAAAGTTACCAAGAACTTCACGAAATCATGATTCCATATGGGTTATTGTAGACAGATTAACAAAGTCTGCTCATTTGTTACCTATTCGTGAAGATTACACTATGGATAGACTTGCCAAACCGCACATAGATGAAGTAGTAATGAGACATGGAGTACCTATCTCAATCATCTCTGATAGGGATAGTGGTTTCACGTCTAGGTTCTGGCACACACTTCAGAATGCTTTGGGCACAAAAATGTACATGAGCACGGCTTAACATCCTCAAACATATGGACAAACAGAGCGTACTAACCAAACCTTGGAAGCTATGCCCAGAAGTTGTGTCGTTGACTTTGGTGGTAGCTGGGATATTCATCTTCCATTAATTGAGTTCTCATACAACAATAGCTATCATACAAGTATCAAATGTGCCCCTTTACAAGCATTGTACGGACGAAAGTGCAGATCTTCAGTCTGTTGGTCTGAGATCGAGGAGAGTCAAATAATATGCCCCGAATATATTCAAGAACTCACAGACAAAATTATAGTTATTTGTAACCGAATGAAGACTGCTCAAGATCGGCAAAAGAGTTGTGCCGACACTAGAAGAAAACTTCTGGAATTCCAAGTGGGTGACCGAGTCATGTTGAAAGTCACTGGATATTGTCAGGTTTGGCAAATAAGGAAAGCTTACACCACGATATGTGGGACCTTTTAAAATCCTTGAAAGGATAGGATCGGTAGCATATCGACTTGAGCTACCTCCCGAGCTTAACAATATTCATGATGTATTTCACGTCTCAAGTCTTAAGAGATGCTTACTCGAGGAATCACTAGCTGTACCTCTTGAGGAAATACAAATTGGTAAAAAGCTGCAATTTACAGAGGAACCAATGGAAGTTATGGATCGTACTGTTAAGAAACTCAAAAAAAGTCGAATACCAATTGTGAAAGTCTGGTGGAACTCTAAGTGTGGACCTGACTTTACTTGGGAGCGTGAGGATCGCATGATGGAAAAGTATCCTCATCTATTTTCACGCAAAACTGATTCCAAATGAGTTCTGCAAAAATTTCAGGACGAATTTTTCTAACAGGGGGAGAATGTGACATTTCGTTCTTTACTACAAGGTAATTTTCTAAATTCATGAATTAAAATTTAATTAATCAAATCATGATTGAATATGTATATACATGCGAATCTGTGTATATATGTAAGGAAATTACAAGATGAAACAAATCACAATTGACATTACGCATAATTGCCAAATTACGCGAAATTTATATAATAATGACCAAAAACCAAATTCAAGGGTCCAAAACTAAATTAATACCAATTATACGATGAATTGTAGTGAAATAAGTGATAACATTAGGAAATCAAAGAATCCCTAAGTTTGATAGGTCAAATTACGAAAATCTGCGAAAAGGCAATTTGGCATGCGTAATTGTCAAATTCATGACAACTCGCACTTCTTAATCACATTATAATCATAATGGGATGTAATTGGAAGCATGAAAATGATAGTTGATCATTATTAGCAATTCTTGAAATTATACGCAAAAAGCCGAACAAACGATTGCTAAAATGGCAAAATCAAGAAAACCCTTGATTTAATTCCATCCCCATCCTATTGTTCCATGTGTATCCCATCCTATCTGATTAAAATCAGATAATCATGATGAAAATAAAATATCTAAACTTGGAAAACAAGATGTGACAAATAAAACCAAAAATCTTGTCTTTGGTCAAGTTTTCTACACCCTTCTTCCTTCCCCAAACCCTCAAGCTCGACCAGGAACTTCTACACAACTTCTGGAACCTTAAACACATCTCCAACATCAGTTCTAATCAGATCCAAGTGGTATCCATACCCAAGAACAAGTGAAATCAAGAATCAAGCATCTAAAGTGTGATTTTTGGTGATTTTTCAAGCAAATCCATCACCAAGTAAGTTTCGAACTAAATCCTTGATTCTAATAGCTTCATATGACTTAAATAAACATGTTTGAGTGACTGGTAAAGTTTGAAAATCATCAGAATTCAAAAACCCATTGAAAGGGTGATTTTGTTCAAAAACCAGATTTTTCAAAGTTGTCAAAATTGAGGTTTTTCTTCACCGAACACTAGATATATGTTAAAAACTAGGATCTGGATAATTTGGCTCTGCAAAAGTACAAAAAAATCGAGTTTGGCACACAAAAAATTTGGATGGCACACTTATGGGCGCAGCGGCCTGGGCGTAGCCCAGCGCGACCCTTGCTCTGCCACCATTCCCGGCCACTCTCATTCAAAGGCAGCTGGCGACCAAGCCACCCTCGGCCATGCCCGAGCAAAGTGGATCGCGAAAAACATGCGCTGGCCATCCTCGGCCATCCTTGAGCCATCTCGGCGAAGGCCAAGGCTAAGGCCACCGGCCAAGCCATTGAGCCACCACCGGTGGAATTTTACGGCGAATATTCCGGCAGAAACCCTAATTTTGTTCGTTTTGCGTTCTGAAATGCGTTTCACGATTCGGTTCGCAATCCGGTGATCTGTTTTCGATAAAAAGGGCATATTTTGAATCGATTTCGCGTTCCGGACTCGATTTCGCAAACCATTTTACAATCCGATGACCCGATTTTTATCTGATTTCTGATTAACACTTCGGTTACAATACATAACTTAATTTAAGCATTGGTTTTCAATACGAAAACATATTCTCAATCGATTTCACGTTCCGAACTCGATTTCGCAAATCATTTTACGATCAGGCGACCCGATATTTATCAAATTTCTGATTGAAACTCAGGTTTCAATACAGGACTTAATTTAAGCATTGAAATTCAATCCGAACATATTCTCAATCGATTTCGCGTTCCGAAATCAATTTAGCAATCAATTTCATAATCCGGAAACCCGATTTTTGATCTGAAAGACGATTAGGATTCTGGTTTTAACAATGGAATACAATTATCATCAAGTCACAATCAAATAAGTATAAAAACTCAATTACTAAACAAAATCAGTGATTTTAATATTACAATTAACTGATAATCGTATTACATGGATTCTGAATAAATATCTAATTCAGAATCAGTTTGATGAACAGGTTTACATTATCCTTGATATTTAATATCAACGAATGTTCTTGTAATCCAAATTGGATACAAAAACTTACACAACCTTAATGATACGTAGAATTCAATTGAAGTTGTGTGTAACATTACAACAATACCAGTGAGTTTCATAGTTCCTGTTTTAATGTTTTGTTTTCTAAAACTCAGGGATTTTATTATAACATCAGTATATTACGTATTTCACTTATAGTGGCATACTTATATGATTTCATTACCTTTGTTCAAATCTTCGGATTTCTAAAACACAAGGTTTGCATTACAGTGACAATATGGTTACCTGATTCAGTTACAATGACATGATTATATGTTGCTTGTGCATTTCAACTCTTTTTTAATGATTACATGAAAATTGTACCATGCTATCGTAAAAGTCCTCACATAACAACAATAACCAATAAACTCAGGGAGGATCCGAATGATAACAATGATAGTACTATCGGGCTGACAACCCCATTCACGGGTAGATAGCGTCTACCCTTGTGTGAATGCATGTTACTATTTATTACATTACAAGATAACAGCTTAAAGCAACGATATGCATTAACAGTGAGGCTAAGGTCTTGCCTTCGGGTATTACTGTTGATTACATTACAGTCACATAGGCTTTGGTTATGAGTTTCATGGTTAATCATATTTATAAAGTTGTGTATGCCTGCATATTCAACATGTCATAACATTTCATATCACGTTATCATATCTATGAACTCACCAGCATTCTTGTTGATCTTTTATAATACAAAACCTTTTTCAGGATGAAGGTAACAAGTGCGAGAGTGAGTATGCACGATTACAAGACACGTTTAGTAACTCATAACTAGTTAATGTTATTTAAGGCTGTTGAAACTTGATGTATAATATCTTAGTCATGATGTAATCTATTGTGTGTATGGTTTGCCATAGATGTATGATACCAATGTAACAATCAGTCACACCCATATATGTGACCTCAACATCAAGCTTCCGCAACACGTTACAACAATTACTGACTTCATGCATCATTGAGTGACTATATCAGGTAAAGTGAGAGACAGGGATGTGGCAGGTTGGTATCAGAGCCTTGGTTATAGGGAATTAGGCTAATTGGGAACCTAGTTTATAACCTTAGGTTCATATGAACAAACATAGAGTGACTAAAGACACATATTTTAGTTATATGCATAAGGTATGATGTCGCAATTGCTTGTACAGTTACTAACGTTACTTAACGCTTGCAGTAGGTGAACATTGATCAAAAACTTATTACAGTTACGCCGAAGCCATTAAAGGAATATATTGTGGAAGTTATACCAAGGGTTATACTGGATGATACCCCCTCACGATCAAGCTCTTCTGATGATGATCCTAACCCCGATAACCACATACCTGTAGCATACCAGGGGGCAGCATCCAGGGTTTCATCGTATGTCCCTTCTCGTTCTCCTGCAAGGACCCCACCAATTCCTGAGGACATTGGAATGCAGAATTTCCACCCTGAGGAGTTTTTCGTTTCGATAAGCCCCCTACCCCTGAACCTAGAATTTAGAGGAGACAATCCCACATGAGAACAGGATGGCTTCCTACTAGACAACTTGCATCTCGAGACCTACCCCCTTCTAACTTTGAAGTGGGAGAATCTTCTGCCTAAGCTAAGATGCGAGCACAACTTCAGAGGGTCACTGCAGAGCTGCAGGACACTAGTGAACAGCTGATGAGGACTCACAGGTGATTAGATTGGGCATATGAAACAATTCAACAGAACCGTTTCTCTTGGGAATAGGCAAATGCAGCTCAACAGGGCTTGATGGAACAGTTCCGTGCCTTGGAATCCGATTCCGTGTCATGCACTAGGACGTTAGGAAATCAGATACAGGAGTCATAAGAGCATCTCGATGCTATGGAAGCAAGTGTTGTAGCCTGGCGACGCATCTTTGAGGATCGTATCCAGGGCTCAACGAATACGATCGAGAGGTATCATGAAGAGTCATCAATCAGTTGACAGTGTTAACCAGCTGTTGTTGGGTGTAGCGATGGTGGTAGCTTTTGTTTATTTCCTTTCGTTCCTACCATTCATGGGTAGGGGATATGGGAAATAGGGAAGGTGGTTTCCCAAACTTTGTTAACCAGCTAATAGAAATCGGATAGGTTGTTGATGGGTGTGGTGCGTGTAGGTATGTGTAGGAGATGAGTGTGTGAGATGTGTAAATGTCGGGTCTACTAACCAATAAGACCAATCAAGTTATTTAATTACATATATACAAAACAATAATTAAAATGAGATGAGTTAGAATGATGAAGGAAAATAATTTGCAAATATGATTGGCCAGCATAATTGGAAATTACGTGGGCATTCTAATAAATCTTAAAAAATTAAAATAAAATAAATAAATAAAACTAAAACGAGATAAGCCAAAGAAAATAATTATAAATTAAAAATTTCAGATGACGGGATACATGACAAGCATGTGAGATTACAATACATATTGATAACAGATTACGAGTGTATCAATTTCAAGTAACAAAAACAACACATTATGTATGACTACATGTACAGTTGTTTCAATTACTTAATGTGATGGATGTGACGTAATAGCGCAAGGACACGATTGTGGTATATCGAAGGGGCGGTGGGTTGGTGGCAAAGTGTCAACGTGTAAAAGATTGTGAATACATGTGTTATGTAACAATTTCATGAATTCAACGACACCATGAACAGAATATCAAATCAATTTCTTGATATTACTATGCTACAAATTCTTATATGAAAATAAGATAGCAAGTAATAATTCCACATCTTGATATATATTACAGTTGATCTTAACTATATTCATGCTATTCATCTAGACTATGCCTCCTAAACGCGGACGACCACGTCGGAATAACACTGAAATAGAATACAATAACAATCTCTCACTAGAAACAGTGAATGCTAATACAACTACTGGTAGAAATGAAAACAATAACAATCACCCACCAGAAACAATAAATGCTAATACAACTACTGGTGGAACTGGAAACAATGACAATCTTCCACCAGAGACAGCAAATGCCAACACAAAGGCTGGGGGTCAAAATTTTACTAAAGCTGAAATGATTAGGATTTTTCAGGAGGAAGTGACTGCTGTAATTCCAAATTTTATAACTCAGTTTCAACAACGCATGTCTTCAAATTCGGGTAGAAATAATAATAATGTTAATAACAATATTGGAGCTACCACCGAAGTACATGCTTCTGGATTCGATCGTACTAATCATGAACCACCTCAACAAGGATGCACGTATAAGTACTTTTCATCATATAATCCTCCCACTTTCTTTGTGAAAGAAGGAGCGTCTGGACTCCTAAAATGGGTGGAAGAAATGGAAACAACGCTAAAAATTAGTCAATGCTTAGAGAAACACCAAGTTTTATATGCAACATGTTCATTGAAAAGTCAAGCTCTCACTTGGTGGAATACACAAGTGAGAACATTGGGAACGACAGTTGTTGATCAGATGACCTAGAATGGGTTCAAGACATTGATGACAGCTGAATATTGTCCCATGAATGAAATGCAAAAATTGGAGGAAGAATTTTGGAATCACTCCATAGTGGGAGCAGAACACCAGAAGTACATTGACTGATTTCATGAACTCACATGTCTGTTACCCCACATGTTTCCAACTGACATTAAGCTTGTGGAAAAATACATTAAAGGTCTAGTTCCACATATTCATAACAAAATAATGGCTGCAGAGCATACTGATCTGAAGAAAACTATTATTTTAGCAGCTAAGCTTACCGATGAGGCGGTAAGGAGTGGAACTTTGGTTAAGGAAGGAAAAGCAAATGACGCAAATCTCAATAAATCCACAAGTGCCAGCTGATTCACTTCTGGTAACACTGGAAATACCACTGCCAAGAAACGTAAATAGAAGGATAAAGGGAAGAAGATGAAGATACAAGAGGAAGGTAGTAAGGCTCCAATAGTTAAAAGCTATGGAGCAACTGTGCAAGAGAAGAAGGCGTACCAAGGACCAGCACCTAAATGCACCATAAGTCCATTCCATCACCTAGGGCCATTCCCTGTGTGTGGAAATTGTAAGCAAACTAGACACTTTACAAGTTATTGTAAAGAACCCGCAAGACCACTCAATCAAGTGCCTTATCAAACCTTATTACAACAACGTCAACCAAACACTCAGGCGTGTTACAAATTTAGGAGTATGGGGCATTTTATAAAGAATTATCCTACTAATGCAAAACCCACATATAATAAAGTACAAATTGAACAGGCCAGAGGACGAGCTTTTTAGATCGAGGCAGGTGAAGCTAAAAATAATTCGCATGTTATCACAGGTACGTTCCTTCTTAATGAACATGATGTTAGTGGTCCAAGGTGAACGAGCAAATAGAGAAGTAGGGCTTATATCTTGTATGAAAGCTCAGAAGTGTCTCAGGAAAGGCTATGAAACTTTTCTAGCCTATCTAATAAATGGAAATCATGAGGAAAAGCTTATTGAAGATATTCAAGTAGTTAGAGATTTTCCTGAAGTCTTTCTTGAAGAATTGACTGGATTGCCTCCCATGCGACAAGTGGAATTTTGTATTGACTTGATTCCGTGAGCAGCCCCCATGGCTAACGCTCCATACCGTCTTGCACCTTCGGAAATGCAGGAATTATCAAGTCAACTTCAAGAACTACGCGACAGAGGATTTGTCACACCCCGGGCCGGCGGGAACGGATCGTGTTTTCCCGTCGAGCGGAAGGTTCCCGGGGCGCGATATCATTGTATTGATAATCAAATGATCAGATTGTTTACATAGCACATGAGATATAAACGAGAAATGCTAATCATGACATGAAATAGAATTACAAAGTTAAATTACATTGTACTTCATAATTTAACTAAGTAAATCTAATCAAAAAGAATCAATGAGTTTATATCTTGATATGTACAAGATATACAAAAGTGATTCAAAGTTCTGTCATATCAAAATGTATGCAATCAAAAGAAAGCTAGGTCTTCTATGTGTCCACTAGCTTATCACTTGCATATAAGTTTCTACACCTGTTCGTCACCTGAGGAAACATGTATTTAAACAAAGTCAACACTAGGTTGGTGAGTTCATAAGTAAGTAATTTGAAAACCATTGAACTGATCATGCACACATTCATAATGTATTATCTGTTGCTTGTTTCACCTGTTTCACCTGTTTCACCCAATGGCCTCTCCTTAGTTATATGTACAAATAGTATTTCGCCTAGCTAAGTATGCTTATATATAGGGAATCACGAAAGGGTCAAGCCCAGACGCTATCCCACCACATACTCAACCAAGTTCCACACCACTTGCGATACAACTAAAGATATCCATTTCCCAACTATCTGAATTGTCCGTTGCGTATTCATATGTAGAATAATAATATAGTAAGAGGGGTTTAGTTATCAAACCGAAGTATTGATATACCCTCGTTGAATTAAGGACTTTAGATTATTTAAATCTAATCCTTATATTATTCTATCACTTGTGAGGTTAACTTTTATGTTACACTTTTAATTTAATTAAAAGTATTAGTTAACTGTTCATCATATGTCTCCAAATGTAGCGTATAGAATCCGATTGGAATCCATTTTAAATCCCCACGTAATCAGATTAAAATGCATTCCATTCTCTCCTATCCCGCCGTGTGATCCCAAAGTTTCCGTGTGGGATTGTCTCATGTGATTAACAAAGTCGAATAAGAACTTGTCTTATTACGTTATGATAATCGGGTGTAAATGACAAGAATCCCATGAAGTTACGTTATCATGATCGTCATTTACTGTAAATGATAAGAATCGTCATTTACTGAATCCATGCGTTCCCAAAGTATCCGTGTGGGAATGTTCTCGCGTGTTTAACAAAGTCGAATAAGAACTCGTCTTATTACATTATGTTAAATATGTGTAAATGACAAGAATCCCATGAAGTTACGTTATCATGACCGTCATTTACTGTAAATGATAAGAATCCCATGAAGTTACGTTATCATGACCATCATTTACTGAATCCATGTATTCCCAAAGCATCCATGAGGGAATATTCTTGTTTTACATTTAAATGTATATTGTTTAAGTACTTGATTATGTAGAAAATAACTAAGTGTTATAAGTTTAATCTTATAACTAAGTTATTATAATAAGTTGATGATTAAGAATTATCTTTTCATAATCATATGAGTTTCCCTGTTATCTCATAATCGTACAAGCATGCATACAATGATATATGATAATAAGCAATTTAATATTATCAAATCAAAGTATAAATAACATGTTAAGCAAACTTTTAAATAAATAAAAGCAAACATGTTTCTCAGCCCCGAGAGTTAAAATCAGTAAAGATTTAAAGTAAAAGGGGCATATGAACTCACCTTGTAGTAATTGGGTTTGACTTAGCTTAACAAGAATGTACGCGCTCTTGATTGTGCTTGAGTGTATTTTCACGATCCTGTATTGATTTCACGATGTTTATAACTTATTAGTATGAATTATAGGGATTTTATGTGTATGTATCTGTTAGCCATAAGCTTTGGCCAACACTTCTGTTGGCCCATCTTTATTTGTTATTGGTTCTTGAAATCCATAGACTTTCTTTGATTTAGTCTTGTCTTTCAAACTTGTATCAAAGTCCATTTGTAGTTTCATGAAGTCATGTTATATGTTACAAGACCTTATTGCAAAAATTGTCGTTTTGATAGTAATCCCTTAGTTATCATACTTGTTATTGTTGAGTTAAAGAGTTACAATAGTTCTTTAGTCATGTGGGCCAACAATTTAAGTTGGGCCAATGATATTAGGTGTTGATTCATGAAGGCCTTGCCAAAAGTTACAAAAACTAATGTTCAAGTGGCCCTTTTGGGCCTTGTTTTGGGCCTCCAAGGAATCTATTGGGCCCAAGGTGGGCCTTGGCTATATTTGTTGGGCCTAGAGTCATACAAGGCTGTTGGAATTGAAATTGGGCCAGAAATGGGTTGTTGACCAAGTGAATGACAAAATGGTTCCAAAGGGAGGACAAGGCCTCAAAATGGGCCTTGAATCAGTTTTCTGTGGGCCTCGGGTAGATTTTGATGGGCCCCATGAGTTTTGTCTCGGGCCTTTGTCAAAGGAGTTCATGGGCCAAGTTGGGCCTGGATTAGAATGGCTGAAACAGTGATGGGCCTTGAATTTGGGCTTTTGGCCAAAATGGTGGCCTTGGGTCAAAGGCAGTGGGCCTTGAGCCCTAAATCATGGGCCTTGGGCTGTTCACTTCTTGTTGGACCTTTCTAAAGTCCATGGATCAATTTTAGAGGTATTGGGCCCGTGGAGGGTAATGTGGGCCTACTGATGGCCAAGGATGGAACTGTTGGGCCAATGAAAATATTTAGGCCTACAATATTGAGCCTGATGTGGTGAACCATGGGCTGAACAAATAATTGTAGGTTAATGTAATTGTATTGTGGACTCTAGAAAATGTGTTGGGCTCGTGCAATTATCTCCAGTCATAATAAAATCAGTGGGCCAGGTGTGTGAATGACCAAACTATTGGGCCAGGCTGCTGGGTTTAGTTCTACTGTTGGGCCACGCACAAACATCCTGGGTCTAATTAGAATGGTGTGGACCGAGTAAATAGGCTGTGGGCCGAATGAAGTGATGCTGGGCGTGGGCCTAGTAACTGGGCCACTTAGTTGTGGCTGACTACCTCCTTGACCTAATTATCGGCCAACCAAAAGAAAAGGTGTTCGGTAGCTACTGGTGGCCGGCTAAGGAGGCTAAGTACATGGTGGATGGTTTGCTATGCTGGTCACATGAATCTGGCCGCACCAAGGAATGCTTCGGTCGAATGGAGTTTGGCGAAAGAAGATGCCAACGAATGAGCTTATGCCGAAAGGTGATGGTCGAAAGAGCTGTTGGTTCGGCCGAATAGTTGATGGGTGGCCGAAGGAGATGTTGTCGAATAGCTTTAGTTCCTGGCGAATGAAACCCGAATGTGGTCCAGGTCGAATGACATCATCTCTCGAATGAGGAAGTGGCGAAGGAGAATGGCGAATAAATAACCGGCGAAAGGGGTGAGCTGGGTGGCGAATGGGTGTTTGCCGAATGAAGGGAGGAGGCTGGTCGAATGATGCATCACGAATGAGGTTCCTTCGGCCATAGTCACAGGCCATTCGGCCAACCTAGATTTCTCATTCGATGGTAAAAGGTCGATCTAAGGATCTCGACCCAGATGTGACCAGTAACCAGGAGGATCGACCATGCTGTGTTTTCGGGTGTAGGACTCAAAGAAAAGACCACAAGACCGACTAGGGTTCGAGTTCAAACAAGGGTGCCGAAAACCCTATTTTCGTGATGCTTTGCAGCTCGTTTTACCTCGTTTTCAGAAGGTTTGAGCTCCGATCTGTTGTACTTTTGTGTAGAGGATGTCGAGGGCTACGCGTGGGCGAAAGAATCACTCGATTTGGTTGAGAAACAAGAAAGTTATGGGGATTCAAAGATGGTGAAAACCCTAAAAGAGAAAACCGGGATTTTGGATTTGGATGAAGATGAGGTGAAAAATGAAGGATTTTACTCATTTAAGTGTATTTATACCCCGAGGGTGTTCGGGTTCGTTTTTTTGTTGCTCGGTTCGCGTTTTCATTACGTTTCCGGAAAATTACGCGTAATTTAAATGGATTTAAATAATAGGATTTAATTTAATTATTTTGATGAGTTTCAAAATTGTAAAATGTTATTTATTTAATTTTATTAAATTATTTTCGTTCGTGACGTGTTTTCGTTGTCGTTTCGTCAGATCGCGTAACCTTCGCGCGTAATTCGTTCGAATCGTCACCCGAACGAATACGATGATGGTTTTGCTTTCTGACTTTTGTTTTCTACTTTTCAGTCATTATTTTAGAATTCTAAACTCACAGATATGTTTGTGTGAATCGTCACTCACGCAAACACACTGTCAGTTCGTCATTCTGAAATAACACTGTATTATGTTTTAATTGTGTTTTCTCACTGTCGGACTCAACTATACATCATGATTTCATATTGTTTTTGTACTGGCTTGTCGGTCATCTGATTCCTGTCATCTGTGGACATCAGATCGCAACCGATATGTTTCTGAATCTTGTTTGAATTCCGTTGTTTCTCATGATTTGTTGTGTTAACTGTAATTAAGTTTTCACTTAATAAACACAACTAATGTTTCAAATGTACGTTGTACTTAATGTATTTAAGTTTTTACGAAAATACGTACAACGTTTTCTTGTATTTAGGATTCTGTTAATACAAGTACTGTTTAAGCTTACGTATGTACACATAGAATACAGTGAAAGTACACATACCGTACGGACTTGCCGGACGATCTGGCACTTGCTGTTACAGTCTCCCCTTGTTAAAGAAATTTCGTCCCGAAATTTAAGCATCAAAGTCGAGCTTCAATTCTCGAACAAATGGGGATACTTTGCTTTCATGTTGTCCTCGCGTTCCCAGGTAAACTCTGGTCCACGCTTGGAGTTCCATCGAACCTTTACAATAGGAATACGGCTTCGTTTCAGTCTCTTGACTTCACGTTCCATAATCTCTACAGGTTCCTCAATGAAATGTAGTTGTTCATCAATTTGTATCTCTTCCAATGGTATGATTAATGTTTCATCTGCTAGACACCTCTTGAGATTTGATACATGAAATACATCGTGTACTCCGCTGAGTTCATCAGGGAGTCTGAGTCTGTATGCCACAGGACCTATGCGTTGAGTAATCTCAAACGGTCCGACATACCGAGGTGCTAGTTTGCCTTTAGCCCCAAAACGAACTACGCCTTTCCATGGGGACACTTTCAACATAACTCGGTCACCCACGTCAAATTCCAAAGGCTTGCGCCGTTTGTCTGCGTAACTCTTTTGGCGGCTACGTGTTGCTTGTAGTCGTCGTTGTATCTGGGCTATCTTATCAGTAGTTTCCTGAATAAGTTCAGGCCCAGTTATTCTGTTGTCTCCCACTTCGGTCCAACAAATTGGAGACCGACATTTTCTACCGTAGAGTGCTTCAAACGGAGCACATCCAATGCTGCTGTGGTAGCTATTATTGTAGGAGAACTCAATAAGTGGTAAATGTGTGTCCCAACTTCCACCGAAGTCTAGGATGCATGTTCTCAACATATCCTCTAGGGTTTGAATAGTGCGCTCGCTTTGTCCATCCGTTTGTGGATGATAAGCAGTGCTCAAGCTAACACTTGTCCCTAAGGATTGTTGCAATGATTGCCAGAACCGCGAAGTAAATCGATTGTCCCGGTCGGAAATAATAGACAATGGCACCCCGTGCCTCACTACTATTTCATCAATGTATAGCTTCGCTAGTTTCTCCATCTTGTAAGTCTCTCTGATCGGCAAGAAGTGTGCGGACTTGGTCAATCGATCAATGATGACCCAAATAGAATCGTATCCGCTGGAAGTGCGGGGTAGCTTGGTAATGAAATCCATAGCTATTTGTTCCCACTTCCATTGTGGTATCTCCGGTTGTTCCAGCAAACCCGAAGGTTTCTGGTGTTCTGCTTTGACTTTGGCACATGTGATGCATTTGCCAACATAAGTGGCAACATCTTTCTTCATACCCGGCCACCAATAAAATGACCTAAGATCTTGATACATTTTATCGGCACCAGGATGAGCTGAGTAACGTCTCTTGTGTGCCTCGTCAAGTATGAGTGTCCGAAGTTCATCTACTGCTGGAATCCAAACACGATCCAGATAATAGATAACTCCATCTTGTTTTGTCTTGAAATGTTTCTCGGCTCCACAATCGAGCTCGCGTTTCAAATTGTCTCTTGCCACTGATTCTTGTTGTGCTTGTAAAATATGATCTCTCAAACTTGTTTGCACTGTCATTCCCATTGCGCGAACGCGTAATGGTTTGACTCTTTCCTTCCGACTCAAAGCATCTGCAACAACATTTGCTTTGCCCGGATGGTATTTGATCACACAATCATAATCGTTCAGGAGCTCCACCCAACGTCTCTGTCTCATGTTAAGCTCCTTCTGATCAAATATGTGCTGTAAACTTTTGTGATCTGTGAAGATAGTGCATTTGGTACCATAAAGGTAGTGTCTCCAAATCTTTAAAGCAAAAACAACAGCTCCCAGTTCAAGATCATGCGTCGTGTAATTCTTCTCGTGTATCTTCAGCTGTCGTGAGGCATAAGCAATGACTTTGTCTCGTTGCATCAAAACACATCCGAGTCCCTGATGGGAAGCATCACAGTAAACTACAAAGTCATCACTGCCTTCTGGGAGTGTTAGGATTGGAGCATTGCACAATCTTTGTTTCAGTGTCTGGAATGCCTCTTCTTGTTTATGAGTCCACACAAAAGGTTCAGACTTCTGTGTGAGTTTGGTGAGAGGCAAGGCTATCTTAGAGAAGTTCGAAATGAATCTCCTGTAATAACCTGCCAATCCCAAGAATGATCGGATCTCCGTCGGTGTTGTAGGCACATCCCAGTTCTTGATTGCTTCTATCTTGGCAGGATCCACGTGAATACCATCACTGTTAATCACGTGACCCAAAAACTGAACTTCCCTTAACCAAAATTCACATTTAGAGAATTTGGCATAGAGTTGTTCTTCTTTCAGAAGCTCCAAAACTGTCTTGAGGTGTTGCTCGTGTTCCTTCTTGTTCTTTGAATAAATCAGTATATCATCAATAAAGACAATAACAAACTGATCTAGATACGGCTTGCACACCCGGTTCATCAAGTCCATGAATACAGCCGGTGCGTTCGTCAATCCAAATGGCATCACCATGAATTCGTAATGACCATATCGAGTACGAAAAGCCGTCTTGGGTATGTCTTCCTCTTGTATCCGGAGCTGATGATAACCTGATCTCAGGTCTATCTTTGAAAAATACTGTGCTCCCTGTAACTGATCAAACAAATCATCAATCCTCGGCAACGGGTACCGATTCTTGATGGTTAGTTTGTTGAGTTCTCGATAATCGATGCACATTCTGAAAGTTCCATCCTTCTTTTTAACAAAAAGAACCGGAGCTCCCCACGGGGAAAAGCTCGGTCGGATGAATCCTTTATCGAGAAGTTCCTGCAACTGATTAGACAACTCTTGCATCTCCGATGGTGCGAGTCTGTAAGGAGACTTGGCTACAGGAGTTGCTCCCGGAATCAAATCGATTCGGAACTGTACTGATCTCTCAGGTGGCAGTCCCGGTAAGTCATCTGGAAACACTTCTGCAAAATCTCTCACAACTGGCACATCTTGAATCTTGATTGCTTTCTTGTCTTTCTGAATCACATGAGCCAAAAATGCAACACATTGTTTCCGTAAGCACTTGCGAGCTTTCATGCACGAGATTATCTTGACACTGCGTTTCGCTTGGTCTCCACGAATCTCCAAGACTTCATTGTTCTCCATAGGAATGCGTAATAGTTTATCGGAACAGATGAACTCAACTCGGTTAAGAGATAGCCAATCCATTCCGATGATAACGTCGAAACTGCCCAGCTCCATCGGTATCAAGTCGATGGAAAATGTATGATCACCAAGTGTTAGTGGGCAATTCCTAAGTACTGTGTCAACTGTAATCTGTTTGCCATTAGCTATCTCAATAGTGTAAGGGGAGTCTAATGATTCCTCAACATGATTAAGATGGCTAGCAAAATCGGACGAGATAAAACTCTGATCCGCACCAGTATCAAATAATATAGAGGCATAGAAATCAGATAGAAGAAATGTACCCGTAATGACGTTCGGGTCTTGTCTAGCTGCAGCAGCTCCTATCTGAAAAGCTCGTCCTCTTGGTGCTTGAGCCCTTTGTTGATTTCTCTTGGGACAATCCCGAGAGAAGTGACCAGGTTCGCCACAGTTGTAGCAAGACCTGTGATCGGTAGCAGCAGTAGTGGCTGCATTGTTGTTTCTGTTTTGAGTCCTCGGACTCTTGCAGTAATTTGCTGTATGACCAAATCTCCCACAGTTGGTGCAGTGTCTGCACGGGACATTTGGTAGATGATGAAACTGACATGAGTTGCACAGAGGTGCAGTGCCAGTGTATGGCTTCCTGATCTCCAATGGGGGTGGCTGATTGCGCATCGGAGTTTGAGTAGTGGCAGCAAAGTTTCTAACCACTTTCTGTTTCTTAGCCGGACGTTTATCCGACTTCTTGGAAGTTCCAGCTTTGGCTGTTTCAGCCTCCTTCCTGAATGCCCCAGAGGCAACCATCATATCTGTCAGGGATGCTGACAGTGTAACAGCTAATTCCATGGTGGTAGGGTGAGCAGAAATCACATGACCTCGGATACTGGGCGGTAATCCACCAACATACCGCTCAATTCTCTTCTCAAGTGTTGGCACCACATCCGGTGCCAAAGTGGCTAACTCATGAAATCGTGTGGTGTAGGCCAGATGCCCAGCACCAATCATCTCCAGATTGAGTAGTTCAGTCTCAACCTTTTTCAGTTCATTTCTTGGACAAAACTCTGCCCTCAACATCGCCTTGAATTCGTTCCACGGCATGGCCTGGGCCTCATCCCGGCCTCTGATTGAAACCTGAGCGTTCCACCAGGTTAACGCTCGCTTGCTAAATGATCCCGCAGCATACTTTACTCTATTCTGTTCAGGACAGCCACTGATGTCGAGGGTAGCCTCCATCTTCTCAATCCACTGGATCAGTCCGACTGCACCCTCGCTACCACTGAAACTGGGTGGCTTGCAGCCTACAAAGTTCTTGTAGGCATAGTCCTGACTCTGTCTGGTGTTACCGCTGCCTTCTCCAGATGAGTTAGCAACGTTGTTACTGTTGTTGTTGTTGATCCGGTTCATCATCTCTGGAATCACTTCCCTCAGTTGGCTTGTAAGAAGAGTAGCCAGTGCCACAGTAGCAGGGTCCAACTGATACGCTGGTGGTGGCGGAGGAGGAGGTGGAGGTGCTTGTGTAGGAGAGTCTGGCGGTGTCGGTGTCGAAGAGTGCGGAGCTGAACCTTGAGTCAGCGGTAATAGAGGTGGTTGTCTTCGTGGCGGCATTCTGATCATAACCGAAAGAAAATCGGTTAGTGCAGTGATCAGAAGCAGAAGACATATGCAAATAGAATCCTATATCATAAGAACTCTACATGAGGGTCCCTAGGTTATAGTCTAGGCCAAACCGTTCAAGTAATATGACCTATATTCTCTATAACCATGGCTCTGATACCAATCTGTCACACCCCGGGCCGGCGGGAACGGATCGTGTTTTCCCGTCGAGCGGAAGGTTCCCGGGGCGCGATATCATTGTATTGATAATCAAATGATCAGATTGTTTACATAGCACATGAGATATAAACGAGAAATGCTAATCATGACATGAAATAGAATTACAAAGTTAAATTACATTGTACTTCATAATTTAACTAAGTAAATCTAATCAAAAAGAATCAATGAGTTTATATCTTGATCTGTACAAGATATACAAAAGTGATTCAAAGTTCTGTCATATCAAAATGTATGCAATCAAAAGAAAGCTAGGTCTTCTATGTGTCCACTAGCTTATCACTTGCATATAAGTTTCTACACCCGTTCGTCACCTGAGAAAACATGTATTTAAACAAAGTCAACACTAGGTTGGTGAGTTCATAAGTAAGTAATTTGAAAACCATTGAACTGATCATGCACACATTCACAATGTATTATCTGTTGCTTGTATACTTGTTTCACCTGTTTCACCCAATGGCCTCTCCTTAGTTATATGTACAAATAGTATTTCGCCTAGCTAAGTATGCTTATATATAGGGAATCACGAAAGGGTCAAGCCCAGACGCTATCCCACCACATACTCAACCAAGTTCCACACCACTTGCGATACAACTAAAGATATCCATTTCCCAACTATCTGAATTGTCCGTTGCGTATTCATATGTAGAATAATAATATAGTAAGAGGGGTTTAGTTATCAAACCGAAGTATTGATATACCCTCGTTGAATTAAGGACTTTAGATTATTTAAATCTAATCCTTATATTATTCTATCACTTGTGAGGTTAACTTTTATGTTACACTTTTAATTTAATTAAAAGTATTAGTTAACTGTTCATCATATGTCTCCAAATGTAGCGTATAGAATCCGATTGGAATCCATTTTAAATCCCCACGTAATCAGATTAAAATGCATTCCATTCTCTCCTATCCCGCCGTGTGATCCCAAAGTTTCCGTGTGGGATTGTCTCATGTGATTAACAAAGTCGAATAAGAACTTGTCTTATTACGTTATGATAATCGGGTGTAAATGACAAGAATCCCATGAAGTTACGTTATCATGATCGTCATTTACTGTAAATGATAAGAATCGTCATTTACTGAATCCATGCGTTCCCAAAGTATCCGTGTGGGAATGTTCTCGCGTGTTTAACAAAGTCGAATAAGAACTCGTCTTATTACATTATGTTAAATATGTGTAAATGACAAGAATCCCATGAAGTTACGTTATCATGACCGTCATTTACTGTAAATGATAAGAATCCCATGAAGTTACGTTATCATGACCATCATTTACTGAATCCATGTATTCCCAAAGCATCCATGAGGGAATATTCTTGTTTTACATTTAAATGTATATTGTTTAAGTACTTGATTATGTAGAAAATAACTAAGTGTTATAAGTTTAATCTTATAACTAAGTTATTATAATAAGTTGATGATTAAGAATTATCTTTTCATAATCATATGAGTTTCCCTGTTATCTCATAATCGTACAAGCATGCATACAATGATATATGATAATAAGCAATTTAATATTATCAAATCAAAGTATAAATAACATGTTAAGCAAACTTTTAAATAAATAAAAGCAAACATGTTTCTCAGCCCCGAGAGTTAAAATCAGTAAAGATTTAAAGTAAAAGGGGCATATGAACTCACCTTGTAGTAATTGGGTTTGACTTAGCTTAACAAGAATGTACGCACTCTTGATTGTGCTTGAGTGTATTTTCACGATCCTGTATTGATTTCACGATGTTTATAACTTATTAGTATGAATTATAGGGATTTTATGTGTATGTATCTGTTAGCCATAAGCTTTGGCCAACACTTAAAGTCTTCGGTCTCTGTTGGCCCATCTTTATTTGTTATTGGTTCTTGAAATCCATAGACTTTCTTTGATTTAGTCTTGTCTTTCAAACTTGTATCAAAGTCCATTTGTAGTTTCATGAAGTCATGTTATATGTTACAAGACCTTATTGCAAAAATTGTCGTTTTGATAGTAATCCCTTAGTTATCATACTTGTTATTGTTGAGTTAAAGAGTTACAATAGTTCTTTAGTCATGTGGGCCAACAATTTAAGTTGGGCCAATGATATTAGGTGTTGATTCATGAAGGCCTTGCCAAAAGTTACAAAAACTAATGTTCAAGTGGCCCTTTTGGGCCTTGTTTTGGGCCTCCAAGGAATCTATTGGGCCCAAGGTGGGCCTTGGCTATATTTGTTGGGCCTAGAGTCATACAAGGCTGTTGGAATTGAAATTGGGCCAGAAATGGGTTGTTGACCAAGTGAATGACAAAATGGTTCCAAAAGGGAGGACAAGGCCTCAAAATGGGCCTTGAATCAGTTTTCTGTGGGCCTCGGGTAGATTTTGATGGGCCCCATGAGTTTTGTCTCGGGCCTTTGTCAAAGGAGTTCATGGGCCAAGTTGGGCCTGGATTAGAATGGCTGAAACAGTGATGGGCCTTGAATTTGGGCTTTTGGCCAAAATGGTGGCCTTGGGTCAAAGGCAGTGGGCCTTGAGCCCTAAATCATGGGCCTTGGGCTGTTCACTTCTTGTTGGACCTTTCTAAAGTCCATGGATCAATTTTAGAGGTATTGGGCCTGTGGAGGGTAATGTGGGCCTACTGATGGCCAAGGATGGAACTGTTGGGCCAATGAAAATATTTAGGCCTACAATATTGAGCCTGATGTGGTGAACCATGGGCTGAACAAATAATTGTAGGTTAATGTAATTGTATTGTGGACTCTAGAAAATGTGTTGGGCTCGTGCAATTATCTCCAGTCATAATAAAATCAGTGGGCCAGGTGTGTGAATGACCAAACTATTGGGCCAGGCTGCTGGGTTTAGTTCTACTGTTGGGCCACGCACAAACATCCTGGGTCTAATTAGAATGGTGTGGACCGAGTAAATAGGCTGTGGGCCGAATGAAGTGATGCTGGGCGTGGGCCTAGTAACTGGGCCACTTAGTTGTGGCTGACTACCTCCTTGACCTAATTATCGGCCAACCGAAAGAAAAGGTGTTCGGTAGCTACTGGTGGCCGGCTAAGGAGGCTAAGTACATGGTGGATGGTTTGCTATGCTGGTCACATGAATCTGGCCGCACCAAGGAATGCTTCGGTCGAATGGAGTTTGGCGAAAGAAGATGCCAACGAATGAGCTTATGCCGAAAGGTGATGGTCGAAAGAGCTGTTGGTTCGGCCGAATAGTTGATGGGTGGCCGAAGGAGATGTTGTCGAATAGCTTTAGTTCCTGGCGAATGAAACCCGAATGTGGTCCAGGTCGAATGACATCATCTCTCGAATGAGGAAGTGGCGAAGGAGAATGGCGAATAAATAACCGGCGAAAGGGGTGAGCTGGGTGGCGAATGGGTGTTTGCCGAATGAAGGGAGGAGGCTGGTCGAATGATGCATCACGAATGAGGTTCCTTCGGCCATAGTCACAGGCCATTCGGCCAACCTAGATTTCTCATTCGATGGTAAAAGGTCGGTCTAAGGATCTCGACCCAGATGTGACCAGTAACCAGGAGGATCGACCATGCTGTGTTTTCGGGTGTAGGACTCAAAGAAAAGACCACAAGACCGACTAGGGTTCGAGTTCAAACAAGGGTGCCGAAAACCCTATTTTCGTGATGCTTTGCAGCTCGTTTTACCTCGTTTTCAGAAGGTTTGAGCTCCGATCTGTTGTACTTTTGTGTAGAGGATGTCGAGGGCTACGCGTGGGCGAAAGAATCACTCGATTTGGTTGAGAAACAAGAAAGTTATGGGGATTCAAAGATGGTGAAAACCCTAAAAGAGAAAACCGGGATTTTGGATTTGGATGAAGAAGATGAGGTGAAAAATGAAGGATTTTACTCATTTAAGTGTATTTATACCCCGAGGGTGTTCGGGTTCGTTTTTTTGTTGCTCGGTTCGCGTTTTCGTTACGTTTCCGGAAAATTACGCGTAATTTAAATGGATTTAAATAATAGGATTTAATTTAATTATTTTGATGAGTTTCAAAATTGTAAAATGTTATTTATTTTATTTTATTAAATTATTTTCGTTCGTGACGTGTTTTCGTTGTCGTTTCGTCAGATCGCGTAACCTTCGCGCGTAATTCGTTCGAATCGTCACCCGAACGAATACGATGATGGTTTTGCTTTCTGACTTTTGTTTTCTACTTTTCAGTCATTATTTTAGAATTCTAAACTCACAGATATGTTTGTGTGAATCGTCACTCACGCAAACACACTGTCAGTTCGTCATTCTGAAATAACACTGTATTATGTTTTAATTGTGTTTTCTCACTGTCGGACTCAACTATACATCATGATTTCATATTGTTTTTGTACTGGCTTGTCGGTCATCTGATTCCTGTCATCTGTGGACATCAGATCGCAACCGATATGTTTCTGAATCTTGTTTGAATTCCGTTGTTTCTCATGATTTGTTGTGTTAACTGTAATTAAGTTTTCACTTAATAAACACAACTAATGTTTCAAATGTACGTTGTACTTAATGTATTTAAGTTTTTACGAAAATACGTACAACGTTTTCTTGTATTTAGGATTCTGTTAATACAAGTATTGTTTAAGCTTACGTATGTACACATAGAATACAGTGAAAGTACACATACCGTACGGACTTGCTGGACGATCTGGCACTTGCTGTTACAGGATTCATTAGACCTAGCTCGTCGCCATGGGGAGCACAAATCCTGTTTTTCAAAAAGAAGGGCGGGTCCTTCACAATGTGCACGATTATCGAGAACTTAATGAACTTACGATTAAGAATCGTTATCTGTTGCCACGTATTGATGATCTTTTTAACCAACTTCAGGGAGCCACTTATTTTTCAAAAATCGATCTTAGATCGGGATACCATCAAGTACGAGTCCGTGAAGAAGATATTTCTAAAACTGCTTTTCGAACCCGATACGAACACTATGAATTCATAGTAATGTCGTTCGGGGGTAACAAATGCACCTGCAATCTTCATGGACTTAATGAACTGGGTATGCAGACCCTATCTGGATAAATTCTTAATTGTGTTCATTGATGATATCCTTATCTATTCCTAAAGTACAAAGGATCATTAGCGACATTTAATTCAAATTCCCACTTTACTAAAACAGGAGAAACTCTATGCCAAATTCTCTAAATGTGAATTTTGGCTACGGGAAGTCCAATTCTTAGGACATATAGTCAGTGAGAAAGGCATACAAGTTGATCCAAGCAAGATAGAGGGTATCAAGCAATGGGAAACACCTACCATTCCAACAGAAATCAGACAATTCCTGGGAATGGCAGGGTACTACCGTCGGTTCATAAGAAATGTTTCAAAAATAGCCTAACCTTTAACAATGTTAACCTAGAAGGATAGAAAGTTCGGCTGGGATCAGCCACAGGAGGAAGCATTTCAATTACTAAAACAAAGACTTTGCAAGGCACCTATTCTTAGTCTACCTGAAGGCACAGAAGACTTTGTGGTCTAGTGTGATGCTTCTAGACAAGGATTGGGAGCTGTACTAATGCAAAGGGATAAGGTAATCTCATATGCTTCCCTGTAATTGAAGATTCATGAAAAGAATTATACAACTCATGATCTACAATTAGGAGCTGTAGTGTTCGCACAAAAAATCTGGAGACATTATCTTTATGGTACAAAGTGCACATATACACAGACCATAAGAGTCTTCAGCATATTCTAGATCAGAAAATGCTTAACATGCGACAAAGGCGTTGGGTGGAACTCCTTAACGATTATGATTGTGAAAATTCGATATCACCCAAGCAAAGCAAATGTAGTTGCTGATGCCTTAAGTCTCAAAAGAGCAAGTAAAACCGAATCAAGCTCAAAGTTTTAGTATAACCATTCAAACCAGTTTAATTTCTCAGATACGTGAAGCTCAACAACAAGCCTTGCAAGAATCAAATATGGAAGAGGAAGGATTACAAGGATTGGTTAAGCGATTAGAGAGACAACATGACAATTTATTGTATTTCATGAATCGAGTACTGGTTCCTTATTTCGGTAATTTGCGACAAACAATTTTGAATGAAGCACATAAGTCTAAATATTCTATTCATCCAAGAGCTGATAAAATGTATTATGATCTTCATGATTATTATTGGTGCCCTGGTATGAAGAAAGACATCGCATTATATGTGAACAAATGTCTTACATGTTTGAAGGTAAACGCAAAACATCAAAAACCTTCCGTGCTGTTGCAACAACCCGAAATTCCCATGTGGAAATGGGAAAAATTTCTATGGATTTCATTACAAAGTTACCAAGACTTCAAAAAATAATGATTCCATATGGGTTATTGTGGACAGATTAACAAAGTCTGCTCATTTCTTACCTATTTGTGAAGATTACACTATGGATAGACTTGCCAAACTACACATAGATGAAGTAGTAATGAGACATGGAGTACCTATCTCAATCGTCTCTGATAGGGATAGTCGTTTCACGTCTAGGTTCTGGCAGACACTTCAGAATGCTTTGGGCACAAAAATGTACATGAGCACGGCTTACCATCCTCAAACAGATGGACAAACGGAGCGTACTAACCTAACCTTGGAAGGTATGCTTAGAAGTTGTGTCACTGACTTTGGTGGTAGCTGGGATATTCATCTTTCATTGATTGAGTTCTCATACAACAATAGCTATCATACAAGTATCAAATGTCCCCTTTTGAAGCATTGTATGGACGAAAGTGCAGATCTCCTGTCTGTTGGTCTAAGATCGGGGAGAGTCAAATAATAGACCTCGAATATATTCAAGAACTCACAGACAAAATTATACTTATTCGTAAGCGAATGAAGACTGCTCAAGATCGGCAAAAGAGTTATGCCGACACTAGAAGAAAACTTCTGGAATTCCAAGTGGGTGACCGAGTCATGTTGAAAGTCACTCCTTGGAAGGACATTGTTAGATTTGGCAAACAAGGAAATCTTGCACCACGATATGTGGGACCTTTTAAAATCCTTGAAAGGATAGGATCGGTAGCATATCGACTTGATCTACCTCCCAAGCTTAACAATATTCATGATGTATTTCATGTCTCGAGTCTTAAGAAATGCTTACTTGAGGAATCATGAGCTGTACCTCTTGAGGAAATACAAATTGATGAAAAGCTGCACTTTATAGAGGAACCAGTGGAAGTTACGGATCGTACTGTTAAGAAACTCAAACGATTCCAATTGAGTTTACTTGGGAGCATGAGGATCGCATGATGGAAAATTATCCCCATCTATTTTCATGGAAAACTGATTCCAAATGAGTTCCGCAAAAATTTCGGGACCAAATTTCTCTTACAAGGGAGAATGTGACATTTCGTTCTTTACTACAAGGTAATTTCCTAAATTCATGAATTAAAATTTTAATGTATTAAATCATGATTGAATATGTATATAAACTTGAATCTGTGTATATATGTAAGGAAATTACAAGATGAAACAATCACAAATGACATTACGCTGAATTGCCAAATTACGCGAAATTTCTATAATAATGATCAAAAACCAAATTCAAGGGTCCAAAACTAAATTAATATCAATTATATGATGAATTGAAGTGAAATAAGTGATAACATAACGAAATCAAAGAATCCCTAAGTTCGATAAGTCAAAATGCGAAAATCTGTGAAAAGACAATTTGGCATGCGTAATTGTCAAATTCACGACAACTCGTACTTCCTAATCACATTATAATCATAATGGGATGTAATTGTAAGCATGAAAATGATATTTGATCATTATTAGTAATTCCTGAAATTATACGCGAAAAGCTGAACAAACGATTGCGGAAATGGCAAAATCAAGCAAACCCTTAATTTAATTCCATCCCTATCCTATTGTTCCATGTCTATCCCATCCTATCTGATTAAAATCAGATAATCATGATGAAAATAAAATATCTAAACTTGGAAAACAAGATGTGGCAAATAAAACCAAAAATCTTGGTTTTCAATACAGAACTTAATTTAAGCATTGGTTTTCAATACGAAAACATATTCTCAATCGATTTCGCGTTTCGGACTCGATTTCGCAAACCATTTTAGGATCCAGTGACCAGATTTTTATCTGATTTCTGATAAAAACTCCGGTTTCAATACAGGACTTAATTTAAGCTTTGAAATTCAATACAAAAATATTCGCGTTCCGAACTCGATTTAGCAATCAATTTCATAATCCGAAAACCCGATTTTTGATCTGAAAGACGATTAGGATTCTGGTTTTAAAAATGGAATACAATTCTATATATCTTAAAACTGAATGTCGGTAGGCTTGACTACAGGACAAATTAACTTCTGATCTAATATATATATTTTCTGGGGGAAACAAAAACAAGTTGCTGGCTAGAGTTTGTGGTCATAAGGTTTTAATATTTTCGAAGGGTCAAGGGTTCGATCCCTTGCGAACGTTTTTTTTCTGGCTTTTTTATTGATAACTCACACCCAGAACGACGAGGTATCTGATCAAAGCTCCTGAAATTGCAAAAATAGTGTTTTTCTTTGATCTTGATTTTGATTTGGGGTGGTTAGATTTGGCCAAAGATACGTCGACTATGCAATTGGCAGTTCCAAATTTGTTTGGTCCTAAACTGTTGATGATCCCAGCAGCATACAAAGCGGTGAACTCGAAACATTTAGTCAAGTTCTGGCTCAAAGATACAAACCGAGAATTAACAGCCACACCTGCATCAAGACAAGATATGCACTCAAAGATACCAACAGAGAATTAACAGTCATGCCTGCATCAAGACAAGATCTGCACTTCTAAAACGCATCAAGATCTTTGTTACACGAAGACGCCAGCATGGGAGTCGGGCCAACCATGCAGAGCCAATCCTACACCGTCATTCTCCCTGCTTAGTTAGAAGGGTTGCCGATGAACTCTCCGGTGAGGTAAGCATAGAACGTTTGTCAGATGTAGGGGATCGATTCAATGTGGGTCTTGAAGTAGGACAGACGAGATGCCGAAGTCTGTGAGTTGCGGAGGTAGAAAGATTTGTTGTTTTGGAGGTGGTGGGAGCTCGCTTTCTAGATGATCCCTCTAGAAGAAGGCGATTCTAACAATCTTTCTAGTTACTTCGTTCTCTATTTCTATTCTATTTGAGAGGGTCCTAAGGAAAAGGATTTTTTTTCCACCGAGCTAAAATAATATGTCGATGTCTATAGTAAACTAAAGACATTACTGGAGAGTGGAGCAGCAATCTTTGGAGGTGTTACCGGAGGTGAACTCGGAAGTGTCCCAAGGGAAGGTGTAAATGTAACCAAAACCGATGGGGCATAATGAAGAATTTGAAACGTGAGTGCAGAGAAGAAGAGGACGATGACAAACTCTGGAACTGAGCGTTAATGACTTTTGATTTACGGGTTCCTTATAGATAAAACATAAAACAAAAAAGAGCAGCTAATTTTGCCTTGACCAGGCAGTACATTCTTGAATGACAAATAGGAGTGTTGGGGTTCTAAGTAAAGGTTCTAACCCCCTTGATGTTGTTTTTTTAAGCCATGCAAACAATATATGTGATGTCATTAAATACAAAAAGTAATATTTTTGAACGACACAAAAGTAGTAATTATAACAAGTAAAAACAAGTCACTTACCAATACCCGAAAAATACTGATCAATAACTTTATGTACATGTCATTAAAATTTGAGTTGATTGGCGTTTTGATGTAAACTTTTGTTTAAAATGATTTGGGTCAAATAAAATAAGTTTTCATAGTTATTTTATATTCATTTTTATTTGGCCTAAGTTTCGACATAATTTTTGTTTGTTAATGAGTCAATTAAAATTTAATTTGTTTTATAATTTTAATATTACTATTTGATATAATAATGTTTTGAGGTGAGTTTTCTTTTCTTTTTTTTATTTATTTACCTTTAAGTTTCTCTCACTGTTTCAAGTTTTCACTCGTAGTCTATAAGTTTTAAAAGAACTTTATAAAATGTCAGATATATCTACTCAAGTTTCTAAAGTCCTGAATTTACACTTTTCGTTAATTTTTTAATGGTTCCACCTCCACCCTTGGAATTGACACTTACGCTCATCAACCTTTTAAAATTCTTGTAAAATATCCTTTTGACTTGCACACGTTTTTAAATTTTGAATTTACCAATTTTATTCCTTAGCTTTAAAAAAACTTAATTTCTTATATGCTTAGTTTTATGTATTTATTGATATAAATTCGAGTTGATTGACTTTAAGATGTTAAATTTTTTGGAAATTATTTGAGTCAAATAAAATAAATCTTCGTGCTTATTTTCTGTTCATTTTCAATTGGTCTAAATTTCGAGTAAATTTTATTCACATTCAAGTTAGGTAAAATATAATACATCTTCATTCATTTGTATAAATTCGAGACGTCATCACAACTATACATTTTTATAATTCTTTTATCATAATGTATGAGATATAATACTATTTTATATCTATGTTTTAATCTTTTGAGTTCAGAGCTCATCCAGTGTGACTTATAATGTTTATTTTAATTGTATCATTACTTTCTAACACACGAGTTTTAAGCATACCACTCCGCCGCAACGCGCGGTGTCTTTTGCTAGTTATCATCAAGTTACAATCAAATAAGTATAAGAACCCAATTACTTCACAAAATCAGTGATTTTAACATTACAAATTAACTGATAATCGTATTACATTGATTCTGGATAAATATCTGATTCATAATCAGTTTGATGAATCGGTTTACATTATCCTTGATATTTAATATCAAGGAATGTTCTAGTAATCCAAATTGGATACAAAGAACTTATAGAACCTTAATGATATGCAGAATTCAATTGAAGCTGCGTGTAACATTACAACAACACCGGTGAGTTTCATAGTTCCCCTTTTAATGTTTTGTTTTCTAAAACTCGAGGATTTTATTATAACATCAGTATATTACGTATTTCACTTATAGTGGCATACTTATATGGTATTACCCTTGTTCAAATCTTCGGATTTCTAAAACTCGGGGTTTGCATTACAATGACAATATGGTTACCTGATTCAGTTACAATGACATGATTATATGTCGCTTGTGCATTTCAACTCTTGTTTGATGATTACATGAAAATTGTACCATGCTATCCTAAAAGTCCTCACATAAAAACTATAACCAATAAACTCAGGGAGGAGCCGAATGATAACAATGATAGTACAATCGGGCTGACAACCCTATTCACGGGTAGATAGCGTCTACCCTTATGTGAGTGCCTGTTACCAATTATTACACTACAAGATAATAACTTAATGCAACAATAGGCATTAAGAGTGAGGCTAAGGTCTTACCTTCGGGTATTACAGCTAATTACATTACAGTCACATAGGCTTTGGTTATGGGTTTTCATGGTGAATCATATTCATAAAGTTGTGTATGCCTGCATATCCAACATGTCATAACATTTCATATCACGTTATCATTTCTATGAACTCACCAGCATTCTTGTTGGTCTTTTATAATACAAAACCTTTTTCAGGAAGGAGGTAACAAGTGCGAGAGTGAGGATGCACTATTACAAGACACGTTTCGTAACTCATAACTTGTTAATGTTGTTTAAGAATGTTAAAACTTAATGTACAATATTTTAGTTATGATGTAATATATAGTGTGTATGGTTTGCCATGGATGTATGATACCAATGTAACAATCAGTCACACCCATCTATGAGACCTCACCATCAAGCTTCCGCGACACGTTACAACAGTTACTGACTTCATGCGTCATTCAGTGACTATATCAGGTAAAGTGAGAGACGGGGATGTGACATTTGCATTTGAAGAACTAGCATGAGAAGGAGTCTCGATAGGTACTAATCGTCTATCAGGATTTGCAGAAGATGAACTTTGATTCTGAAAAGGATTCTTGTTTCCCATCTTCTTTGGCTTGTTGCACTGTCTAGCAAAATATCCTTTGTCACCACAAGTGTAGAAGGTAATTGAGGACATGTCAAAACCAAACTTTGAATCCTTGTTCAGGTTGATATCCTTCCCTATTCTTTTGACAAAATCCTTTGCACTTCTGACTGCACTAGCCAGAGTCCACATAATATCAATCCTTTCCATGTTATCTGGATCAATCTGTGAATAATCTTCATTTGTTAAGTGTGGATTTCCAATCTGTCCAGCTAACAATCCATCATATGAGCTCACAAGAGTAGATAAGAGGCCCATGTGTTCTTTAGCTATCTCCATTATCACTTTGTCAAAATTATCTTTCTTCAAGTTGATGACAGAATGACTATCCTCTGAGTGAGATGTAGAAGTGGCAGCAGACTGACTGAAATGAGCCTGGTTTGAGCTAGGTAGCTCTTTGGTCTGAGATACAAAGGCAGTCTTCAAAGGAGCATGTGAAGAAGTTCTTTCCATAGTGGGAGTAGATTAGTAGATGGAAGGATCTTGAACTTGAGCCACTCTCTTGGCTTTCCACTTGTTTTCTATCTCCTGTTCCTTCAGCTTTTGAATAAAGTCATTAATATCCACGGTGGCAAGCATTTCACTCTGCTTCAGCACCATAAGAAAAGATTCCTACTTGGGAGGTAATGCATCAGCCAAACATTGAATCTTCTCTTGAGTTATTGTCTTGACTTGATGGTTGAAAAGCTCACTGAGAAGATGATAAAATCTAGCAATAAGTTCATCTAGAGACTCGTTTCCCACATACATAAATTTGTTGAACTCTTTCCTCAAAGCTTTAGACTTGATGTTCTTCAGTGCATCATTCCCTTCATATCTCTGCTGCAAAGCATCTCATAACAATTTGGAAGAAGTGAACTGTCTGAACTGATGGAATATGTCAGTGGCAACAGACTGAGACAGTATTGCATAGGCCTTCTTCTCAAAATCATATAACTTTCATTGAGGCTCAGTCATCCGAGTGACAAGCACAGGGAATGTTCAGAAATTACGAAATATTATGTTTTGCAGGTATTTATAGTGAACAGCAGATCACACGAATGGGTCACACGAACTAACCGTTCATGTGAACCACGATCCACGAATGAAGCAATCATGCGAATGAATCAAATCTCTGATTCATTCGTACGAACTAATCAGAATCATGATTCCTTCGCTTAACTGATCATTTGTTAAGCGTTCATTCGTGCAGATGAACTCATATTTTAGGTTCATTCGTACGAATGGTCCTATTGGATATCAAAAGTCAAATTCAGCATGTTAAATACATATACACAAAATGAAATACTTGATCTCATAGATAACTAAAGCTTTACAAGCAACCACAAACTATAACATATGAACTAGGGACAAACGGTGCATCTACAAAGAAAACACTCTGATTTGACACTTAGGTGTTGTTTGTTTTTTTCTAAAAAAGCTCTTCTTACCTCTTATGTCTGCGCCACGCAGACGCGGGAAGAGGTTGGAGGAGGCAGACTGTTTGTTTTCTCGAAGAAATTTCATTAAAAAAGGTCTGCGCGACCTCTTTTTAGCGCAGACGTGGTCTCACCTCTTCCCAACTCTTCCTACCTCTTCCCGTGTTATTCATTAGGGGTTTCATCCATTTTTCATTTGTGACTTTCCTTGAAGAGCCGTCGCCCCCAATCTCATCCCCCAGCTTCATCTACGACAGCCACCAACTCCACCGCCGGCATCCACCATCTTCACCGCCTTGAGAAGCCCCCGCCATCCACAACTCCATCTTCGACAGCCACCATCTCCACTGCCGGCATCCACCATCTCCATCGCCGAGAGAAGCCGCCCCTTCCACAGCTCCATCTTCGACAGCCACCATCTCGCCCGCCGACATCCACCATCTCCACCGCCGAGAGAAGCCGCCGCCTTCCACAGCCATCGTCGTCAACCACATCCCAGCGACGCCCCATTTGATTTCCATTGCCGACGACCGACTACCAAAGCAAACTCCAGTCTCGACGCCCTTCACGGCCGCCGCCCCTTCCTCCACCACCGCCCTCACAGCCGCCGCCGCCCCCTCCTCCACAGCCGGTTCCCACAGCAGCGTTTGAATTTTTTCTTTTGATTTGAAATGTCTGATCTGAAATTTTTTCTATTAACATACTTGCACAACAATGTTTGATTTCTTAAGATTTCGTTTTGTGGTGGTACTCAGCTCGTGATGGTGGAAACGGTGGTGGGTTAGGCTTGGGGAAGAGGTTGTGAAAATATTGGAAAACAAACACCCCCAAAAGCTTTTCTTGCAGGGGTTTGGTCCACCTCTTCTGCAAAAGAGGTATGCAGATGTGGTCCGCAGACCGCAGACGTTTTGCCTCTGAAAAACAAACACCACCTTAGACAATTTGCAGCTCCTTGAAATGAATGAGAATGACCTGTGCGAATGACGGGTACGAATAATTGGAATAAGTGCGAATGAATAACGAATGGTAATTTCAAACGAATGGATAGCTGACACGAATGAAGATTAGACGAATGGAAAAGTCAAGAGCGAATGGGTTTTGATTCGTGAGCAGCTTTGAGTTACGAATGAAATAATGATACGAATGAGGTGAGAAGGACGAATGAATAATCCATCAAGCGAATGAGAAAGCCATTCGTGCAAGACACAAACGAATGAAGATCTATTCATGTGATTATAGAACGAATGAATGGCTATTCGCCTGGGAAGTCTATTCGTGCTAATGCCTATTCGCCCAAAAACCCCATTCGTATGATTTGGGTTTTCAACCACACAAAAATCCTTCAAATTTGATTTCTAGAGCGAAATATCACACCAAAATTGGTAGACAACTTCACAATAACCTTCCCAAAGTTCATGATAGAAGAAAACAGGGTTTTTGCAGAGAATCACTAGAACAATCTGAAAATCAATAGATTTGATTGAAAACAAGCAAAATCAAGAGCCAAAGCTCTGATACCACTTTGTAGGACCTCAGAAACAACAAAGTTCCTTACGAATTCTACTCGGCTGGCCCTCGAATAGTGCGGAATCCTATTCGGGGGTTTCCCAATCGAAATCTAAATGCCCCGTGGTAATCTGATGATTGAGACTCAACGTTTTGATCGAAATAGAACACCACGGGGCGGAAAACGAAGTTGGAATGCAAGGGGCAGCTCTGAAACCTAGGTGATTTGACAGGGAATGTTTAGGGATGCTAATCATTCAGTTTTTGCAGGTATTTATAGGGATCTGCAGTTCGTACGAATGAGTCACACGAACCACTCACTCACACGAGTGACGATCCACGATTGAGCCTGTCACACGAATGAATCAGTTTCCTAATTCATTCGCTAGATTGGACATTCGATAGGTGTTCATTCGTGCGAATGAACTCAAATTTAGTTTCATTCGTATGAATGGTCCTGTTTTTCATATAAGGTCAATGTCAAACACGTTAAACATAAACAAACAATATAAAATACATGATTTCATTAATCATATCGACTTTGTACAATCAAGATAAACTATTACATTGAACTAGGGACACCGTATGCATCAACAGACTTGGTCAATCTATCAATGATGACCCATATGGAATCATGTCCGCTAGAAGTGCGGGGTAGCTTTGTAATAATATCCAGAGCTATTTTTTCCCACTTCCATTGTGGTATCTCGGGTTGTTCCAGCAAACCTGACGGTTTCTGGTGTTCAGCTTTGACTTTGGCACATGTGAGGAACTTACCAACATAAGTAGCCACATCCTTCTTCATGCCCGGCCACCAATAAAATGACCTAAGATCCTCAGACATTTTATCAGCAACAGGATGAATAGAATAACGTGTTTTGTGTGCGTCGTCAAGAATAAGATTCTGAGGCACATATACTACCGGGATCCATACACGATCCAGATAATAGATTACCCCATCTTGTTTTGTCTCAAAATGTTTCTCGGCTCCACAGTCGAGTTCGTTCCTCAAATTGTTTCTTGCCATTGCTTCTTGTTGTGGTAGTAGAATCTGATCTCTCACACTTGTTTGCACTATCACTCCCATTGCTCTAATGTGCAAGGGTTTGACTCTTTCCTTCCGGCTCAAAGCGTCAGCTATAACATTAGCTTTGCCCGGATGGTATTTGATCACACAATCGCCATCATTCAAGAGCTCACCCCAACATCTCTGTCTCATGTTAAGCTCCTTCTGATCAAATATATGTTGCAAACTGTTGAGATATGTGAAGATTGTGCAATTGGTACCATAAAGGTAATGACTCCAAATCTTTAAAGCAAAGACAACGGCTCCCAATTCCAATTCATGCGTCGTGTAATTCTTTTCATGTATATTCAGCTGTCGTGACGCGTAGGCAATGACTTTACTCCCTGGTGGGAAGCATCACAATATACCACAAAGTCATCATTGCCCCCAGGGAGTGTCAAGATTGGAGCATTGCAAAATTTATGTTTCAAATTCTGGAATGCCTCTTCTTGTTTCCATGTCCACACAAATGATTTGCTTTTCTGGGTTAGCTTTGTAAGTGGCAGGGCTATCTTAGAGAAATTCGAAATGAATCTCCTATAATAACCCGCCAAACCCAGCAATGATCGGATCTTCATAGGTGTTGTGGGCATGTCCTATTCTTGATTGCTTCAATCTTGGCAGGGTACACATGAATTCCATTACTGTTAATCATGTGACCCAAGAACTAAACTTCTCTTAACCAAAATTCACACTTGGAGAATTTGGCATAGAGTTGTTCATTCTTTAGAAGTTCCAAGATTGTCTTGAGTTGTTGCTCATGTTCCTTCTCACTCTTGGAATAGATAAGCATATCATCAATAAAGATAATAACGAACTGATTTAGATATGGCTTACACACCGGGTTCATAAGATCCATGAACACTGCCGGTGCGTTCATCAATCCAAATGACATTACCATAAACTCATAGTGGCCATGTCGGGTACGAAAAGTCGTCTTGGGTATGTCTTCCTCTTCAATCCGGAGCTGGTGATAACCTGAACGCATGTCTATCTTTGAAAAATACTAAGCTCCCTGTAATTGATCAAACGGATCATCAATCCTCAGTAACGGGTACCGATTCTTATTCTTGATAGTGAGCTTGTTAAGCTCTCTGTAATCAATATACATCCTAAAAGATCCATCCTTTTTCTTGACAAACAGGACTGGAGCTCCCCATGGTGAGAAACTCGGTCGGATGAACCCCTTGTCCAATAACTCTTGTAATTGATTGGACAGTTCCTGCATTTCTGATGGCACGAGTCTATAAGTAGACTTAGCCACAGGAACCGCTCCCAGAATCAAATCGATTCGGAATTGCACCGATCGCTCAGGTGGCAATCCCGGTAGATCATCCAAAAACACGTCCGCAAAGTCTTTCACAATAGGTACGTCTTGAATCTTGATTGTCTTCTTGTCTTTCTCCACTACGTGAGCAAGAAAAGCTACACACCGTTTCCTTAAGCACTTGCATGCCTTCATGCACGATATTATATTGACACTGTTATTTTCTTGATCTCCATGAATCTCCAATACACGATTGTTCTCCACTGGATTGCGTAATAGCTTTCCGGAACAGATGATTTCAACCCTGTTAAGGGACAACCAGTCCATTCCGACAATGATGTCGAAACTGCCCAATTCCATCGGTATCAAACAGATGGAAAATGTGTGTTCATCAAGTGTTAATGGGCAGTTCCTAAGTACTGTGATATTTGTTATCTGTTTTCCATTTGCTACCTCTGTAGTGTAAGGAGAGTCTAACGATTCCTCTATATGATTAAGTTTGTGTGCAAAATCAGAAGAGATAATACCCTAATCCGCACCAGTGTCAAATAATATAGACGCATAAAAATCATGTAAAAGAAACGTACTAGTGACCACATTAGGGTCTTGTCGTGCAGCAGCTGCTCCAAGTGCAAAGGCCTATCCTCTAGCTGCCGGAGGTGGAATTCTCTTAGGGCAGTCCCTCGAGAAGTGTTCGGGTTCGCAATAGGTGTAGCAAGACCTATTATCAGCAACAGCAGCCATCACTGTTGTATTGTTGTTCCTGTTCTGGGGAGTTTGGTTCCCTGCAGTGATTAACCCAATGCCCCATTCTTCCACACCCAGTGCATTGCCTGCATGGGGTTCCAGCATAATGATGAAACTGACATATGTTGCATTTAGGGTCCGTCCCTGTATACGGCTTCTTCATCTGCAGTGGTGGTGGTTGTGTGACTTGTTGAACATGAGTGATCGTTGCATAATTCTTGGCCATTTTCTTTTTCTTAGCCGGGTGTCTGTCCGGCTTCTTTGATGTTCCAGCTTTGGCAGTTTCAGCCTCCTTCTTTAGTGCCCCTGAGGCAACCATTACATCAGTCAATGTTGCAGATAGTGTTACAGCCATCTCTAGGGTAGTTGGGTGGGCAGCAATCACATGCACATGGATACAAGTTGGTAGTCCACCGACATACCGTTCGATCCGTTTCTCCAGTGTTGGCACTATGTATGGTGCCAATGTTGCTAGCTCGTGAAATCTGGTGGTGTAGGCCAGATGCCCAGGTCCCACCATGAGATGGTTGAGTAGTTCTGTTTCAACTCTCTTCAGCTCATTCCTTGGGCAGAACTCGCCTCTTAGTAAGAATTTGAATTCCTTCCAAGGCATAGATAATGCCTCATCTCTTCCCCTTGTCTGGACCTAAGCATTCCACCAGGTGAATGCTTGTTTGTTGAAGGAGCCTCCAGCATACCTCACTTTATGCTGATCAGGACAGCCACTGATGTCGAGGTTCATCTCCATTTTCTCAATCCATTGGATCAAGCTGACAGCTCCCTCACTGCCATTGAAGCCAGGTGGCTTGCATCCTACAAAGTTCTTTTAGGAGTAGTCTTGTTGATTCCAGGTGTTTCCACTGCCCTCTCCCGATGAGTTACCAGTGTTGTTGCTATTGTTGGAGTTAATCCTATTCATGATATCGGGAATCACTTCCCTTAGTTGACTGTTCAGCTGAGTGTCCAGTGCGATGGTGGCAAGATCCAACTCATGGTTGGGTGGTGGTTGATGAGGTGGGGTATGCGGAGGAAGAGGAGGTGGAGGAGCAGGTGACGGTGGTGGTGGAGGTAGTAATGGTGGTGGTTGTCTTCTCGGCGGCATTCTGATCACAACCGAAAGAACATCAGTTAGTGCAACGATCAAACGCAGAAGACACTTGCAAATAAAATCCTAAGTCTTATGTTCTCTACATGAGGGGTCCCTAGGTTATATTCTAGGCCAAACAGGTTAAGTAAAATGGCCTATATTTCTTTATAACCATGACTCTGATACCAATCTGTCACACCCCGAGCCGGCGGGCTGGATCAACTTTCCCATCGGACGGAAGGTTCTCGGGGCGCGATATCGAGTGATAATTGAACTGATCAGATTGTTTACATTGCACATGATATATAATGAGAAATGCTAACATCAATTGATATAGAATTACAAAGTTAAATTACACAATTCATGTTCATAATTTAACTAAGTAAATCTACCCAAAAAGAATCATTGAGTTTCTATCTTGTATCTGCACAAGATTTACAAAAGATGATTCACCAATATGTCATTCAAGATATGCACACACAAAAGTAAGCTAGGTCTTCTATAAAGTCCTCTGGCTTAATCCCCGATGCTTGGTGACTAAACATGTTCGTCACCTGAGAAAACATGCATTAAAACAAAGTCAACACTAGGTTGGTGAGTTCATAAGTTTAGTCTTTGAAAATGATTTCCAATTTTTCATTCACAAGTCATATTGATAATGTCTTATCTGGTCTCACAAAGATGTTCCATCCATATTTACACCTACATATAGTATGTCACCCAAATCAAGCATGCTTATATATAGTGCATACGTATCATGAATGAAACCTCTAGCCCACCACACACTTGACTGAATTCAACACCCCCTGCATTGCAACTATGGATACCCATTTTCAAATCACATGTATTTGTTTACAATTGATATTCCACCTGATATTCCCAAATGATATACCATCATCCCACAATGATATAAGTATAGGATAAGAGGTTTTAAAGAGTAAATGTTACCATAACATAAGTAGTGGTATACTCTTTAAGTTTTAAAGGTATAGATTTTATTACTTCTATCCCTTTTAATCAATCTCTCACTTATTAGAGCTTACTTGGTACTCACTTCTAAACTAGAAGTGATAAGCAGTTTGACATGTAGTTTTTCCCCAATTGATGATTAGAAATGAATTTACCACATTGTAATCACCACAAAGGCAAACCACAATGTCCTCAATTCATTCCTATTCATGTGTTTTCACTAGTCCTCACAACTATCTGTCACCAGCTTATGACATGAGTGAGGTCAGTCTCCCAGTCTGCTAGTCCATAGTATAGAAGTGGTGCGATTATTAGCAATCACTATCATACTATCATCACCCATGTTGTCAGTGATATAGTTGGAATAGACTTACTAAAAATCAAAAATAGTACCATAGTATCATAGTATCATAGTCTCATAATCTCATAGTCTCATAATCTCATAGTCACATAGCCTTATACTCTCATATTCTCATAGTCTCACAGAAATAACAGATATAATCTCATGGATATAGAAAAATATAGTCTCATGATTTTCTGATTTCCCAACCATTGATATTAACAATTGTAAAACACATAAGTATGAGCATAGTTATAAACATGGTTATAAACGTTGACATAACAAGGCATGCAGATATAATAACACAGTAAAGTATTGTTGTACTAAAACATTTAAGACTAGGTTTTAGCATGTTCTCAGCCCCGCGTTTCAGAATCAAAAGATTAGAAAAGGGGCATATGTACTCACCTTGGTATTGAAGTGGTTGACTAAGACTCAAGAAATGCACGCGCTCGTTGTTGTTGCGATGATGTTGTATTCAAAGCCCTGTGTTGCATTCAATGTTGTTTGTAACTTATAAGTACGAGTGGTTATTTCGTATGTTAACCCTAAAGTTGGTTAACCTTTATAAGCATTGGTTGTTTGATTAGCCTTGAACTCTTATATACTTAATATACCAATACTTAACCATGATAGGTTAAATTTAGTATATTATACCACCTTGTGTCTATATGATTCAAATTTGTTAATACGATAACATATTGTGTAAGTTTTGAAATCATAATATGTTTCTAAGTATAAACTTAGGTTTTTAGGTTAAAACTTAGAACATCACCCTTGTGTTAACTTAAAATGGTTATCATCACTTTAATATGTTAACATAAGTAATATATTACAAAACTTAAGTATCTTATACGTTAAATACATATTTAGAAAGTGTTTTTATTAACTAAGTTCAAACATAGGTTAACACTTTTCACTGTAAACCCTAATAATGCTTATACAAACCATAGCTTGTTATCATTCCTTTCTATCTTTTTAAAACATATTATAGTCCAAACATTTGTGTTATGGTTTATAAGTGTTTGAAACTTGTTCTAGCTAATATCGATGGCACAAGAGATAGTGTCGATGGGCTATACCAACCGGGTAACCCTAATCGGCTCCCCTTCGATACGATGATCTTCCCATCGATATTGTGACCTTGATTCTGATCCATTTCCTTCAGTTTTAAGTTCATGTTTCTTGGATAAGGTTATGGTGTTAGTATTCCGAGATTACTAGTATCGATAAAGAACTCAAGACAACCCCTCATCGACACTATCAGTGTCGATGCTGGCCTATCTTCGAAACTATGGCTTAGATACTGATTAGTATCGATGGGAGTTTGATTCTAGGTTCTTGGATCAGTCGAATCTAACAGTATCGAAGGATGGCCAAAGCTGAAAGTCATCGAACTTGACAATATCGATGGATCATGGTTGTTTCTTCTCCAAGTGACCCATCGATACTATGGTGATGTACTTGACCCATCAATATTGGTAGTTCTTACATCGATACTACCACCCAAGCTTCTAGATCTTCAATCCCACATAATCCAAGTGTGATGAACTCAATTTCATGCATTTTTAACATGATTTGATGGACTATACTTGATTTTAAAGTTCAAAGAGCTGGGTTTTTTAAAAACCCTGAAAATCCGAGACTTTGATCTCACATTACCTTCAAATCAGTGGATTTCAAGGCCGATCCTTTGTACTTTCATGTGGGGAATGTCGTGAGCTTCAATTTGATACCAAGATTGCAAGAATTGGTGAAGAAAGGAGGGAGTTATGTTGATTTTTGTGTGTGTTTTCTAGTGAGAGAGTGGAAACCAAGATTGAGGTGAGAGAGAGAGAGGTTGGTGATGGTATTAATGAGGGAAATAAATGTTTTTAGGGTTTTTATACCCGTTCTTGTTTCAGGTTCGTTTCAGTTGCTCGGTTCTACATTTACGTTGCGTTTACGATACGTACGCGAAATTTACGAAATTTAAATAAATAGTTTTCTCAAAACCTTTTTAAGGTTGTGATTCCTAATAAATCTTTTAATTTATTCTTATTAATTTATTGTTTCGAAAACGTTTATTTTATTTGTTTCGTCAGATCGTTTCACCTTCGTGCGTATTCGTTCGAATCGTCATCCGAACGAACACGACGATGGCTTTACTTTCTGATTTTGTTTTCTACTTTTCAATTATCATTCAGAACGTTAAACCCACAGATATGTTTGTGTGAATCGTCACCCACGCAAACACACTGTCAGTTTATTGTTCATAAATGATACTAAGTTATTGTTTTGAATTGGACCTTCTCACAGACAGACTCAACTAAACTGAACTATTTTCACATTGTTATGAATGTTTTTACACTGTTTGCCATCTGATTCCTGTTATTTGTAGATATCAGATCGCAACCGATTCGTATTTGTCATGTGTTTTCACAATTGTTATTTCTCATGTGTTGTTGTCTAATTATATTTCAATTCCCATCAAAATACATACAACTAGTTTTGCACAGAATTGTTGTCACACAACTATTTAACACATAGTATTTACACATAGTAATAGTGAAAGTACACATATCGTACGGATTGCCGGACGATCTGGTACTAATTATCACAGTCTGAAACATATGTATTTTTGTCATTCCTTTGTGCATCCAAATACATTTTCCTTTGTTTTCGTTGTTCATCACAATGGTGATTTTTTAGGATGAAAAGCTGTAAAATATATTATCAAATTGTTGGTTACTACGGACGGTACAAACATGAAGGTATATAAATTATTTACCATGTCTTGTGTTTTCTTTTTGATTCTGCAATTTGTTGTGACTATTCGAATTTGAACCCATTAAATAATAAAAAAGTTTGATCAATAAAATTCCGTTGGTAAATGATAAATATATTCTTATATGTATAATATACTAATTATATTTCTATAAATTTATAAAAAAAATATTTGTGTATGTAACCGTAAATATTTATTTACCATGTGATGTAAGTGAAACAGGGAAATGTATTCCAATGCATGTTTGGTTTGCATTATGGAATATTTTCTGAGAAGTTGAATTTGTTGACGCATAACCGGGCTTTTTATTATCAAGATATATCTTTTTTTGGTGTCTTTTATGAGGAGCAAGACTTTCAGCAATTGTAGGATATAGTACTAATAAACAATAGAGTTTTAACGCATGAAACAAGTATATAGTTACAATGTATTTATATTTAATAAATAAATATAAAGGATTGAGCTTTAATTATAAAAGTACAAATCACTTGTATTTTTAAATTAATAAAAACGTAAATATGTTGAATAATATAAATAATTATTAACTATAAGTAAGCAATTTTTTTATTTTTTGAAATCGTTCGGTGCTTAAAAAAATAACATCATAATCGTTGTTAAATTATGTTTCTTATAAATTTAATGTTATATATATATTTAGAAGTAAGCTCAAGATGTGTTTAAAGTAAACAAAAAAATCATCAGGTAATGAAAATACATCCTAATTCTGAACTCATGGCTGGTTTGTTGAATGAAAGTCCTTAAACTCAATATGTGTTTAAAGTAAATAAAAAACTCACCCGGTGATGATAGTATATCATAATACTTAACACATGGTTGGTTTGTTGAATGAAAGTCGTTAATTTGAAGATGTGTTTAAAGTAAGTAATTAAACTCACCAAGTGATGATAATATACCATAATTTTGAACACATTGTTGGTTTGTTGAATGAAAGTCTATGACAACATTTGATAGTGTTGGGATGTTAGGAGATTTTTTAGCATCCAAATATATTTTTCTTTGTTTTCTTCTATTAGAAGAAATACTTTGCAAAATGTTTCGATCTTGAGTGGTAAAACAACATATATAATAAGATAATGTTGATTGTTAAACCGAGTTCACAAAATAAATGAAAGATATATTGATTCATACCATTTGAAATGTCTGATAAAGGACTACTTGTCTGGGAAACTATATAAACCGTACAACATTAGCAGGGTAAATTTTTTAGAATAATAATGATGTAAACTTTATTTTAACAGTTTTTTTTGACATGGTACCATTTAAACTGTAATTCGAAGAATTAAGGCTTGATGTTGGAAGAATAGGTTGACTGTTCTCTGGATCATTTTTCTTCTTTTTCATTTTGACCTATGAAGGATATAAAGATGTTTAATTAAATAGATGTATAAAAAATAAGGAACATGTTTACTAAGAAGATGTCACTGGTATGTATCATTACAAATTTGTTTTTTCGGTTTTGGTCAAAAAACATCACACGGTTTCTTTAAAGATATTATTCGCATAAAGTATTTATATACGTGTATTTTAAACAATATTTCATGAAGTTTTAAATAGTTATATATACAAGAGCCTAAGTTGATGTTTAGATTCAATAGAATATATAATGATGTCATCTTCTTGTTCTCATGAAGACTGGACATTACTGATATGAAAAAGTTAAAATGTGAAGGTTAATATTTGAGTAGTAAGTTTGAGAAGTTGTATGTTTGATGTTTGTGATGACATAGAAATATATATGAATATAATATAAAATAAAAATAAGTTAAAGTGGTCCTATGAATTTACAATAGATATAAAAGATGAACGAAGTCTAGTAACATACCTAATATGAAGAATGAGCAACCTTTGAATAATAAAATCTGTAGAGAGAAAAATTGAGGGAGAAGTTGGTTGTTGTGCTTTGTAAAGTTTATTAGGATAGTAAAATGTAAATGATAATAAATGAGCATAACTATAAGATATAAAATATAATTAAAAAATATATATTTACATATTAAGTATATAATTGTATTTTTGGTATGTAGTTTGAATTTAGAAAAATTAGTGGATCAATTTAAATGAATGATAATGATGGAGAAACAAAATAAAAACCGTAGCATTTATTGTTTTGTTAATTCTTTTTTTTTTATGTTTGAAGCGCCGAACACTAAAATACAGTTTGGTCAATAAATTTATAATTCAAAATTTTGAATCAATTAAATGTTCTAATGCGTTATACGTAATTTTGGAATTGGAAAATATTAAAAAAATTATATTCAAATATAATTTTTATGTACATTTATTATTGTTGATAAAATATTATTTTCAATTATTGAAAGAAATACGTATATAATTTTCTGATTAATAATAAAACGTAAAATAGTTATATGTACTAATAAAATTTGTTGTATATTCTCCGTATATGAAAAAATAGATATGTCTCAAAATACATTAATACATTAATCAAACATTGTATCAAAATATAATTGTAAGAATAATAATTAAATAGTATGAAACAATTATATGTAACTATAATAATTGTAATTTATTCGGTGACGTAAAAAAATAACATGACGTTGAATATATGGATTTAAAATGTTTTTACGTTTTTAGTTAAGTAGATGATTGTTATATTGTTATTTAGTAATAAGAAATGTAAATATAATTATTTACTTGTTCTATTTATTTCATATTTATAAATCAATAATATATAATATTTTAAGTTTTTTAGATTAAAAATAATAGTTAATGAGTTGCATAATAACAGTCATAATTTTAGTTTGCAATATGAAGTTTTGGGTAAGTAAGTTATTAGTTATGATTTTTTTATTAAGTAAAATAATTAAACAGTCATTCATAACGATAATTTGTTGTTTTTATCAACTAATAATAAAGAAGTCATTCATAACCATAAAAGGAGAATTGCTTATGTTATTGCAAGGTATGTGTGAGATTTGATATATATTAAAAAAAAAAAAAAGCAAGCATGTAATTGAAAATTTATTACCACATCAATCAAAACCAGCCAAGCTTTAACCATTAAACACCAATCACAAAATTTAAAAATGTCACCAGCAACAATACGAGACACAAATTGAAAAGAACATTAAAACGATAACTTGAAAATAACATTAAAAAGATAACGTCTAAAGAAACAAATCAATACTTTTCAAGTTTTGGAACTATAAGCGGAGTCTTGGAAGCCACATCTAGCTTCTTTTCTTCATAAACACTTGTATCCAATTTCTTGTCATAGACGCTTGAATCTATTTCTAAATCATAAATATCCATGAGTTTACTTTTGACTTTAGAGAACGGAGTCATATTGTCTCGGTGAAAGATTTAACCTATTAATATAAAACAGAAAGAGTATAAATTGAACATTAATTTTCAAAGTTGTATCATATATATCTATTATACTTAATAGGGGAGGGTTCCATAGAAAACCCTCATTTTCAAAAAAACTAAGAAAACTTTTAATCCACCATTGATTAATACAATCAATAGTTGAGATTATTAATGGCAAGATTGTAACTAAATAACAATCAAGGGATTTAATTATATGATTATAAGGGTATATTAGTCCAAATAAATCTATTATCTCTCTTATATTAAATAAAATTCCTAAAATCTCTCATATCTCTCATCTCTCCTCTCTCATCAATCATATACAATAATATTAAAAAAAACTGAAATTTTCAATTAAATTATCTGATTACATATATGTAATCATATACTAGGTGTTATATACATGATTACATATATGTAATCATATACCTGGTCACATATATATTTAGGTGTTACATACATGATTACATATATGTAATTATACTTAGTTACATATATATCTAGGTGTTACATACATGTAATCATATACTAGGCGTTACATACATGATTACATATATGTAATCATATACAAAGTTACATGTACACCAATTGTATGGTCATATCTTATATAACTGATTACATATATGTAATAATAAGCCATCAATTATTAAGTCATATATATATATTACAAAATTAAAAGATGAAAACAACAAATTATACTATCGAATTACATATATGTAAATAATATATGTGATACACAGAACATACATATATAAATAAAAAATGAGACTTGATTATAAATAAAAAATACATACATGTTAGGCGCAAAATATTTCCACTCGGGATATTTCAGGATCCGGGATATTTCGGGATCAGGGATATTTTAAGGATATGAATATTACTAACAATTATCTCTGCTACTTAACGTTTATTGCGAGATTTCAGGGATTGACAGGTTGTCATATAGTTGGTCCTGATATCAAGGAAACATGCAACAACCACTTCAACTTAAACGAGGAATCCAAGAGAAATCTATGCGGGTGATTTGAAAGAGTCGTCCACGATTGGAAAGTGCCGGAATATTCGGAACTACCTTATGAACATTGTCAAACGTCCTTTTTTAGATTCTTAGTATAAATACTGAGGTAATTGATCGATATAGGACACTGGTTGCTCAAATAACACACACAACACTCACTGAAGCTAATTTAGCATCATAGAATCGATCATATTGCGCTCTTTGTTTGTATTCATTCACTTTTGATTATTTATAAAATTAGGCAGAGTGACGATTGTCACCTCCCGAGGTTTTTATGCCGGCAATCCTAAGGGATTAAGTGATTTTCCTCGTATAAATCTCATGTGTATTGTTATTTTTTCTGTTTGATATATTCAAATATCCTCGGGGATATTCGAGGATATCCTGACGATATATTCAGTATATTCAATACATTTTCTTGTTAAACACAATACCCCATTTTTCTAATTCGGTTTTGCTAAAAGTTAAGCTTGTTAATTTTTACCCGAAACAATTTGGCGCCCACTGTGGGGCAAACTTGTGTTTTTTATAATTAAAACCTTGTTTAAAGGCGTTTTCAAGAGGAGTATATCAAAAAATGGCTTCACAACCGAGATCAACTTCTTCATTGCCTACTGTTTCTGCTACTACTACTAATGTATCCTTGCAGATTCCTGTTTTCACCAAGAAGAACGACAATGTTGGAAAGAAGATCACTTTTGTTGCTGATACTGTTACATCTACAAAGACTACCACTTCTACTCCTGTACTTATCTCTAACAATGATATTCTGAATATGTTTCAACAGGTACAACAGCAAATGATGGATCAACAGCGAATGAATCAAAGACTTCTCAGGGAAATGGAGAACCTGAAGGCCGAAAAGAACAAACAGCCAGAAGCCACCACTCTAATAGTCCCAATGATCCTTGATTTTGGAACATCGGGGATGACTGGAAACCACTCTGAAGACTTTATCCCTATGCAGACCAGTATCGGAACTTCTTCAGGATCCCAAGATCTGGGAATATCTCGGGATAATATTTTTATCCCTAGAACATCACTTCCTACGCCATATACCGGTAACACTTATAATTATTCTCCATTAGACACTACTAACCATGGTTCATCGCAGGAAACAGGAATATCTCCTCAAGTGGCCAAGGAAATCCAGAAACTTCGGGATATGATCTCAAGTGTACCAGGGATAATCAAGCCCATCCCGGAAGTACCTGCAATCACCCACAGGATATCCAGATTTGCTCCACCAATATGTGATGCCGAAATCCCAAAAAGATTCCAAACTCCCACCATGAAACTATACGATGGAACTACTGATCCAGAAGAACATGTAGCCCAGTATAGAGAGAGAATGGAGACAAATCCCATTCCCCTACATCTGAAAGAAGCTTGCTTATGCAAGGGATTCTGCTCAACACTAACAGGAGCAGCCTTCAAATGGCTACTCAATGTTCCTCCTTACTCAATTACTTATTTTGCTCATTTGATTAACTTATTTAATAATCAGCTTTCATGTAGCAGGACATTTGAAAGATTAACTAGTGATCTCTACAGGACAACACAGGGATCGGATGAAACTTTAAGGAGTTATGTCAACAAATTTGGCAGAGAATCCTTAGATATCCCTAATCTTGATATCACTACGGCAGTCCAAGCCTTCAAGATGGGATTACAGAAAAACTCACCTTTTTATGATGACTTAGTTATGAATCCTTGCAGGAATATGGATGAGGTACGGAATCGAGCATTGAGATTCATAAGGTTGGAAGATGATAAAGAAATCCAGAAGAGGATTACCACAACTCCTCCCAGTGATCCAGGCAAAAGGAAGTTCGATTCACCCACCAACAAATCATTCAAATCCTAGCCATACTATAAGTCTGACAACCACAAAGTCAACTCTATAGACGATGATGAGGATGATGAGGATTACCCCAGGATATCTGAATATTGTTTTTCTGTAGATATCCCTGAACTAATGTGTGCTATGCAGGATTTAGGTGAAATGGCTAGATGGCCTCCTAAGGACAAGAAGTTCACCGTAAAGGACAAGTCTAAATGGTGCGCATTTCACGAAGACTTTGGACATGTAACCGAAGATTGCATTGCCTTGAGAAAAGAAATAAGCTATTTACTTAGCAAAGGCCATCTCAAGGAATTGCTTGGCAGAAAGAAAGAGAGAAGGCAAGATCCTGACGGATTCCCAAAAAGAGCTGCATCCCTACCAAAGGATGCCAAGGTAATAAACTTTATCTCTGGTGGATCTGACATATGTGGTACTTCTTACTCTGCAGCCAGAAGACATGCTAAAGAGGCTAAGATGGAGAATGGAGAAAGACCCACAAAGACTTCAACGATAACTAAGGATACTGTAATATCCTTCGAAGAACAAGATCGAGAGAATATCATAGATCCTCATCACGATGGGTTAGTAATTACTTTATATGTTGCTAACCACTATGTGCGCAGGATACTCATTGATGGAGGCAGTTCAGTAAACATCATCCAATTAGAGACACTCAAGAGGATGAATATCCCTGAATCCGAAATAACTACCAAGTCTTTGGTATTAGTTGGATTCAGCGGAGAAGCCAAGGCTACCATCGGTGAAATTAAATTACCCGTATACATCGAAGGGGTAAATTCTATGCAGCGCTTTTGTATTATAGACTCTCTATCCTGTTATAATATAATATTAGGTAGACCATGGATACACGATATGAAGGCAGTCCCTTCGACATATCATCAACGCGTCAAACTACCAACACCATGGGGAGTCGTGAAGATCAATAGCGACTAACAGGAAGCTAAAGAGTGTTATTCGTCCTCGATGAAGGCGACGACGAAATCACCTTCCACATAGCAATCAAAGAGCAACCTTGGGGATAATCAGGAATCCCGAGAAAAAGAAGTAAAAGAAATATTACGTAATCCCGAGACCAAAGTTCTCATAGGAACTGATATTCCCAAGGATATTGAGGAAAAGCTGATTTCTTTTCTGAAATCAAGAATCTCTACCTTTGCTTGGAAACATGAGGATATGACAAGGATATCCTCAGACGTAATCACACATAAGCTAGGAATAGATAGAAGCTACAAGCCTATCCACCAAAAAAGGAGAAAATTTGCTCCCGAAAGGAATATAATCATCCAAGAAGAAGTAGAGAAACTTCTTAAAGCCAAGATGATCAGGGAAGTAAAATTTCCAAGGTGGCTAGCTAACGTAGTTGTGGTTCAAAAGAAGAATGGAAAGTGGAGAGTTTGTGTAGATTACACAAATCTAAACAAAGCTTGTCCTAAAGACCCCTTTCCATTACCACACATAGATTGAATGGTAGATGCTACAGCAGGCCATGAAATGTTAACCTTCATGGATGCATCGGCGGGATTCCAACAAATCCAAATGGAGCCTTCAGACCAAGAAGATACTGCTTTCATGACGCCAACAGGGATATATTGCTATACAGCAATGCCATTCGGCTTAAAGAACGCAGGAGCTACTTATCAGAGGCTTGTTAATATGATGTTTAAGGATAAGCTGGGGGACACAATGGAGGTGTACATTGATGATATGGTAGTCAAATCTAAGATTACCAAAGATCATCTTCGGGATCTCGAAGAATCGTTCGATATCCTGGATCGATACAATATGAAACTTAACCCTTCCAAGTGTCATTTTGGAGTAAGGTCAGGAAAATTCTTGGGATATATGGTCACTAAAAGGGGAATAGAGGCCAGCCCAAAACAAATCCAAGCTATCCTGAACCTCAAGTCCCCAACAAATGTAAAAGAAGTACAAAGATTAACGGGAAGAATAGCCGCTCTCAATAGATTCATCTCAAGATCTTCTGAGAAATTCAAAGGATTCTATGATATCCTCAAAAAGAATAAGAAGTTTCAATGGGATGAAGAGCATGAGAAAGCACTACAAGATTTAAAAGAATATTTATCCTTAGCACCAATACTCATGAAACCAGAGGATGGTGAACCACTATCACTATACTTAGCAGTATCCCGAACTACTGTAAGTGCAGTGCTAGTTAAAAACTATCAAGGATCCCAACATCCAGTATACTATGTAAGTAAAAGCCTATTAGATGCTGAAACTAGGTATTATCACCTAGAAAAATTAATATTAGCTTTGATTATGGCATCAACAAAACTTAGGCACTATTTTGAGACACATAGAATACACATTAAAACAAATTATCCAATTAAGTCGGTGCTAAGAAAACCTGAGTTATCAGGAAGAATGGCCAAATGGTCAGTAAAACTTAGTACTTATGATTTAATCTATGAACCAAGAACAACAATTAAGTCTCAAGCACTAGCAGACTTTGTGGCTGATTTTAGTAACGATATTCAACCAGAAGCAGATTCAGAAGTTAAACTTCTAGATGAGGATACTGGTGAATGGACTCTACACACTGACGGAGCCTCGAACATAAGAGGGACAGGTTTAGGGATAATACTAAAATCGCCACAGGGGGACATAATACCCCAATCAATCAGTTGTGAGTTCCAAGCAACTAATAACGAAGCCGAATATGAAGCCTTGATAGCAGGACTCCAATTAGCTAGGGACATGAACATAAGACATCTCCACGTATTTGTCGATTCCTTACTAATAGCTAACCAGTTTAATGGTTCCTATATGGTTAAAGGAGATAAATTGGCAAAATATCTAGAGGTAGTTAAGGATATAGTGGGATATTTTTACACTTTTGATATCACACAAGTCCCTAGAGAAGAGAATGATGAAGCAGATGCATTAGCTAACCTAGCATCATCTTTGAAAATATGTGATGATATCAATATCCATATCTTGCATATCCTGAATCCAGCTATAGATATAGAAAATTCAAATCAAATCCTTAAACCATTAAACGTTAATGCACATGAGACATCCTGGACTACACCTATTAAAGAATATCTCCGAACAGGACAAATACCTGATGGAGAAACAAACCATAGAGCCTTTAAAATCAGAATATCCAAGTACACAATCATTAGGGATATCCTATATAGGAAATCGGTAGCTGGTCCATACTTAAAATGTTTAGAAAAACCAGAGACCTTAGAAGTAATGAAGGATATCCATGAAAGAGATTGTGGAAATCATACTGGGGGCAGAGCATTACTTTCGAAAAATCCTCAGAACAGGATAGTGGCCTACTATGAGAAAAGATGCAATGTCCTATTCCCAGAGATGTGATGCTTGTCAAAGACACAGTAATATCCTTCACCAACCAGCTGAACCTCTATATCCAATAGTCTCATCATGGCCATTCCTGAAATGGGGAATGAACATAGTAGGAAAACTACCAAAAGCACCAGGAGGAAAAGTATTCATGCTTGCCATGACTGATTACTTTTCAAAATGGATTGAAGCTGAAGCCTTTGTACAAGTTAGAGAAAAGGAAGTAATATCCTTCATAAAAAGGAATATCCTGACCAGATTCGAGATACCTGCTGAGATTACCTGCGATAATGGATCTCAATTCATTGGCAAAAGAACTACCAACTTTTGTGAAGCATGGGGGATAAAAATGATTACTTCCATACCAGTACATCCTCAAGCTAACGGTCAAGCAGAATCAAGCAATAAGATAATCATAAACAATCTCAAAAAGAAGTTGGGATCTAAGAAAGGAAAATGGGCCGAAGAACTTCCATGTGTCCTATGGGCAGATAGAACTACTACAAAAAATGCGACTGGTCAAACCCTATTCTCACTAGTATTTGGTTCAGAAGCTATACTCCCAACTGAGATGATTATCCCTACTGCAAGAACAAGTTTACAAACTATAGAAACTAATAACGAAGTATTATCTCAAGATATAGACACAATTGACAAATCTAGGGATATTGCGAAGATTAGAATGGCTGCCTATAAGCAAAAGGTAGCTAAATCCTACAATAAGAATATAAGGATCAGAAGATTCCAAGTAGGAGACCTAGTTTTGAGAAAAACATTCCAGAATACCACTAATCCAACGGATGGAAAGCTTGCCCCAAAATGGGAAGGACCTTATAAAATTGATTCCGAAGCTGGAAAGGGGGCATATAGATTAATCACTATGGATGGTGAACCTATCCCAAAGGCATGTCATGCCATTCATCTTAAAATCTATTTTATTTAACATTTATCTGTATCCACATAATTATCTTATAAATATGCTCATATTCTTTAAATATCCCTACATTTATATCCTGATACTAACTTGAGCATTGGAGAGGCTTAGGGATCCCTAATGCCTACCTTTGCAAAAATATTTTATGTTTTTGCAGGAATAGCTGGAGAAGATACGAGGCTAAATGTTTCAGCCCAAGTTTTGACCTGAAATCAAAACTTGTTGAAGACCCCGCACTGACTTTATGTCTAGCTGCAAAGTTTTGACCTGAAATCAAAACTCAAGAGACCTTTGTCTCTCATGAAGACTTAGGGTTCATACCCTCGCCACTAGCGCACGTATATCCTGCTATAATCCAAGATAATGGGACCAGTACACGTATGAGTGGCTGACAATTTCATTATCAAGGGTTATAACTATGGATCCTTCGTAATATCCCGGTATAGTTGAAGATTTTGGGACCAGTACACGCTGAGTGGCTGACAATTTCATTTTCAAAGACTATAACCAGGGATCCACGGAATTCCGGCCTAGTCGCCAGTATCCCGGCCTTAGTCGCCAGCATTCCGGCCTTAGTCGCCAGTATCTTTCGGCCTTGTCGCCAGTATTTTCGGCCTTTGTCGCCAGTATAATCGGCATTGTCGCCAGTATTCCGGCCACAGTCGCCAGTAATTTCGGCCTTTGTCGCCAGTATAATCGGCCTTGTCGCCGGTATTCTGGCTATAGTCGCCAATATTTTCGGCCTTGTCGCCAGTCTAACCGGCCTTAGTCGCCAGTATATTGGGAATATCCCAATCTTTTTTGTTTATGAGCATATGCATGAACAAAATCTCAAGGATACTTTGGGATATAACTTCTATGTGGAACACGCTTAAGGATACTGAAGAAATGGACTCAAGTCTCAAGATTATTTCAAGATATTACACAAGTATAGTCATAAAATGTCCAAGGATATTAAGGTACGTAATTCCTACATTATCCTGACAGGAATAAGAAGAACTTCGAGAATAAATCTACTCATTCAAGAAGTTGGTATTTATCTCTTGACTTGTTAAATATCTTTATTTTTTACCTTTTGCAAATATCTGATCCTGAAGTAAAGCCTTGAATAAATGTTTTTAAATTTTGAATTCGACTATATAAACTACAATAATATCCCCAATATCTTTACAATTTGCATCCCAATCAAATATCCTAAAGCATTCATTAATATTACTAAGTCAAAAGGTTAACAAAGTCAAATCAGTATATTAGGCTTCGCCATGAAAACACATGATCCCTCCACCCAATATAATGAAAATGTCAAACTAAAAGAAAACTAAGAAATTTTAGGCTTCGCTAAGTAAACACATGGTCCCTCCACCTAAAATCTCACAAATTGTCTGCCCATCTAGGGACTTAACATCAGGATATTGTTTAGAAAACTACATATTACCATACCAAGAACCACAAATATAATGGGCTCAGACCTTATCAACTCTATCTTCATCGCCCATCACCACACCCTCTTCACCTCCACCAGCTCCAATATCCTCACCACCTGCCACCTTACTGGTCTCCACCACGCTCGTCGTCTTCGCCGCTGCATCAGAAGTCTCCGCCATATCCCCAGTCAGCTTGGCCAGAACCTTAACCCAGTCGACAAGGTCCTTGTCCCACAAGTCCGAGCCTTCTTGTTTTGATCTTTCTGCCATTTGGATCTTCGCCTTGAGGATAGCAGCAGCAGCAGACCTCTTAGTTCCCTCAATGATTTCCTTCACCTTCTGCTTATGGGCGGCATCATTATCCTTGACCTGTTTCTTGAACTTCGAGGCCTCCTTCTCGTAATGCCCAGCCTTGGCGACAGCAATCTTCCTTTGATCATCAAGATCCTCGATTTGCTTTTCATAAGCTTCTTTTTCACTGGATATCTTCGAGATGACCTATGCAATAGGAATGATATGAGGATATAATTGCTAAAAAATTATTATATTGTAAAGGTCTACCTTGTGGAGAAGATCGACAGCAGGGAAATCAGGGATATCATCCACATTGACGACATCAGCACCCTTGCGCTTTTTTGAAGCCTTGGTTGAACGAGTATGCATGACCCTCGCCTTGGGGGCAACAGGGCTAATTTTTTTTTTTTGATTGTCAAGAAGTCAGTGAGTTCCTCAAGATCAAAAGCTGATTCTAAATAAATAAACAAAAATATAAAACATTGAAGACTAATCAAAACCTAGAAACCGATTACGGGATACCTGATGTCATTTGGGCTTGCGATTGTTGAGAAGAAGCACTGTGAGATGGAGATGAAACAGGGATATCTTCTTTAGAGGATGCTACGAATTTCCTCTCTCTTTCCCCAATCACCAAAAAAGATTGAATCCGTTGTTGAGTATCCTGATTTTCAGCAATGAGCGACTCGAACTTCGGTGCTGAAACAGAACAATAAAACAAAAATTGATTAATAAATACTCAAATAACAATAATAAAAAATAAGATATCCTACCCGATAACAACCAACTAACTGGAAGAGAAATTCCCCCAGGGATAGAACTCCTCTTCACAAAGAAGAATTTGTCTCTCCACTCATCCTCATTCATAGTAACCCCATGAACCAAAACGGGGGCACCAGTTCGCCTTTAAAGCAAAAAACGGGAGTACCCGTGGGTGCAAAGTTAGTAAATAGAAGAAATTTCAGGGATACCAATCCTAAAACCGTATTTATGGTTCAACTTATGAAAAGTAACAAGCAACCGCCAACCCATTGGCATCAGTTGAGGATAACAGAGACGGGTGATTCGAAAAAACTCAGAAATTAGAGTGGGGAAAGGATAAGACAAACCTAATGAAAATGGGTATTCAGGAAAACAAACCCATTTGGTAGAACTGTGATCGGCTTTCAGGGCAGGATCATACCGACGAAAACGGCTTCGTCAGGAAATGCTCGGGAAAGTTGCATGACTTCGATATGATCATCATCGAAAATACACGCATTCTAATCAGTGTATGATAAGATATTCTGATCAAAGAAATCGCTAGCCTCGGATGAAGAAGTAGAACGCGACATTTTACTCAATTAAAAATCAAGAAAAACAGAGGATTGGAATCAAAACTTACCGGAGAAGATGATCAAAGAGAACAAGTGATTTGAAAGGAGGATATCGTGATCATTATATGCGCAGCATTCTGACAACCGAACAGTAACCGTTATCCCATCTAACCGTCCATTTAATCACGAAACCGTCAATTCAAATTTCAAAATTCGAAATTTTTCTTTAAAATTTTACAGCTATAAACCACAAACTGTAAAATTAGGGGCAATTGTTTGACGCAAAATATTTCCACTCGGGATATTTCAGGATCCGGGATATTTCGGGATCAGGGATATTTTAAGGATATGAATATTACTAACAATTATCTCTGCTACTTAACGTTTATTGCGAGATTTCAGGGATTGACAGGTTGTCATATAGCTGGTCCTGATATCAAGGAAACATGCAACAACCACTTCAACTTAAACGAGGAATCCAAGAGAAATCTATGCGGGTGATTTGATAGAGTCGTCCACGATTGGAAAGTGCCGGAATATTCGGAACTACCTTATGAACGTTGTCAAACGTCCTTTTTTAGATTCTTAGTATAAATACTGAGGTAGTTGATCGATATAGGACACTGGTTGCTCAAATAACACACACAACACTCACTGAAGCTAATTTAGCATCATAGAATCGATCATATTGCGCTCTTTGTATGTATTCATTCACTTTTGATTATTAATAAAATTAGGCAGAGTGACGATTGTCACCTCCCGAGGTTTTTATGCCGGCAATCCTAAGGGATTAAGGGTTTTTCCTCGTATAAATCTCGTGTGTATTGCTATTTTTTCTGTTTGATATATTCAAATATCCTCGGGGATATTCGGGGATATCCTGACGATATATTCAGTATATTCAATACATTTGCTTGTTAAACACAATACCCAATTCGGTTTTGCTAAAAGTTAAGCTTGTTAATTTTTACCCGAAATAATACATATATAGATAAAAAATGAGACTTGATTACCTATTTGATTTAAGCAAGAATTTCATGATTTTGCAATTGATTACGTATATGTAACAAAGTAGTTACATATATGCAACAACAGAAAGAAACCGATTTATAGACACTCAATACTGACACAATGAACTTCTCTAATTCCATTATATCTTTTAGCAAAAAAAAAATAGAGAAAATGATAAAGAAATTAAGAAATTAAAACATAAATCCTAGCATTAGATCTTGATTTTTTTGATTGAATCTAACTAATATCGACAAATAATTCTTCAAACATCTTAGCATGGGGATGAGATACAATCCTTCATAAATATTTATTCAAACATTACGTTGATGATGCATCTTTAACACAATTTCACTCTCACTTTTTATCTAATCTCTTTGCAAAATTCCTATATTTTCAAAACAATCGATCAAAATTAATGCACCAGAATTGAAAACATAGAAAACTTGCGTAAAATACATATGAGTGATAATCAATTTAAACAATAATTAAAATTGATGCTTAGATCACGATAAAAAGTACATTTAAAAAAATTGACAAATATCGATTCGGTACAAAATGATAAATGAAACAAGGACTAAACAATATCGTCAAATTAACTAAATTGAAAATAAATACAACCTAATCTTCAAAAACTAAAAGCGATATGATGATTATCAAATTGTATGATTTCAAAACAGTATGCATGTTGTTAGCTTTTTAGTCAGAAGAATCGAACTACGCAATTGGTAAATAGCATTAATTCTTGTAAATAAGAAAATAAAACTTACAAAATTGAAAGGATTGAAACTCTTACAAATTTGTTTGTTATAACATGTACGACAATTTTCCCAATTTATTTTCTTAAAGCATGGATCGAGCCCTCGTTTCCGTAAATCCTTTATTGCTATGCTAATGATGACTTCTTAGTTTCTGGATCTAAATATAACCATATATACGTAAAAAAATGGATTACAAATTCATACGTAAAACATAACAAAATTGCAAAATTTGTGTTGAAGATGAAGATATAGCAGATAGCATTGATGGTTATTTAAATTAAAAGAGATGTTGATGGAATTCAATTTAAAAATAAAACTAATTACCTAAATTATGAAATGTAAGATTACTTAAATACCCTTTTATAATAAAAATAAATAAATAAATTATAAATTATTTGATTGGTTGAAATTAGTTTTCTTAGAAATATGGAGTTTTCATTTGAACTCTCCCCATACTTAATAAATCAAAATAATTGAGGGATACTTGTCAAAAATCTAGAGTATATTCACATTATTTTTCATGATTCTCTCCCCTAATAAATACACAATTTTATTAAACACTAATTATATAATTATATATTCTTTATACCTTTTTCAATTAAAAAAGTTCTTAATATTAAAAAAATACATTACATAAAAAGTATTAAATACTAATTATATTATATATACCTTTTATAATTAAAAAGGATTTCTTAATATAATAAACAATATTTTATTAATACTTATTAATTTTATTCAACCCGTGTAATACACTGGATACTAACCTAGTATATATTATATATTAAAATGATACCTTCATCGCAATAGTGTCTTGTGACTGAAATTCAGATATTGTTAAGTTAAGAGAGTTGGATTCATTTGGCTTCATGATGGATTGAAATAAGAATATTACATTGTTTGTTAGATTTAACAGTTTTTTTTTATAAAATAAGAATAGTGAAGTAGTATTATACAAGATAATACCTGAATGATGTTGAACCTTTCATCAAGTTCAGAAATAACTGATGAGTCATCTGTTAGTTTCAAGATCCCATACACTTGATAATTGTTTTTCAAGTTGAAATCAGATACTTCAATCTTGAAGGCAAATTTTTTTTCTAGTAAATGATTAATTTCAACAGGATATTTCTGAAAATCATCCTCCTGTAATAAGAAATGTATTTCATATAAAAGAATTATGAGAAAACAATTTTAATGAATATCAAATTGTATTATACAAATGATCGAATGGTTAAATATTCAAACTTCTTGCTGAATAATATATATTTCTACCTCGTTTAGATCATCAAAAACCTCCCTTGCAGTTTTTTGGATGTGTTTTGTAGCATCATGATCAAATAGGGTGAGTGATACAACACCAAAAATGTCTTGAACTCTAATCTGAATCTTAAACCTTATGATATAATATATAGTTGTTTAGAATAATGTAACAACAAAATTTGATGTGATTTAAACAATGAGAAAATCCATAATATTAGTATTGAATACCTCGGAGCTGAAGATACCACTTTCACATTAAATTTCTGGTTGTTACATTCAAAAACATTTTCATCTTCAAAATCTCCACTTCCATCCTCTTTAAAATGTGTAACATATTTTGTCCCCATCTTGCGACTGCATTTATCACATGCCATGTAATACCAACACATGTCCTTAGATATAGCTTTGATTGTACCCATGACCACAACACATTTAACTTGAAGAAAATTTTGTCACAAAATATTGTATAGTTATTAAATTATTAAAAATAAATTTACCCAAAAAGATGTCCGTACCTCAATAATTTCACAAATTTCACCAATATTAGTGAAAGCGATGTTGGTAAGGAACTCATCTTGAAGCAAGCAAAACATTGATACACCAAATGGCAATTGGATCGTTGAAGGGTTATCAACTTTTTTTTCATCAAACTGTGACCATATAAAAGTTGTTATTAGGTTTATAATTAAAAAATTAAAAATTGTAAAAAGAAAAGAAGTCTCTAAACATTTTCTTATATTTTCTGATATCATCAATGTCATCATTGATGAACAACCTGCTGACCTCATAACCAAACGAGTTTGAAACATATGGATTACCTATATGATATTATTATAACTTTAGGTGTCATATCGATAACCAGGTTTGGTCAATTAAATATTAATAAAAAAATTATTAACACAAACCATTGAAAAACTTGACTCTTGCAAACTGCAGAATGATCACAATGTGTTCGTCCAGCTTATGTTTAGACATATACTTGAACATCTAGTTAGCATAGTGATCCCATAAGGTTAAAAACATTGCACTGCTCCCGTCATTAAAAAATACAAATAGACATGTTAATAAAAATTTTATTACAAATACAATTATAAAAAAATAATTTTACAAACTGAAGATCATGAAGTTGCATAGTGATCTGGGTTTTGTATTTGTCTCCATTCAAACTTTGATTGTCTTTGTTGAAAAAATTCACAACGTGCCCAATAACATCGATAAAAGATAAAGAATATATTAGTAAGGTTAATAAAATATAAGCATTAGCAAAGAATAAATTGAAGTACCTATTGTTATGTTTTCAAGTAATAGATTGTCTATAACAGTATGAAAGAATGAAAAGGAAAAACCAAGTTTTTGACCCACAAAATCGTTGCACTTGGATACATAAGTCTGGTAATTGAAGTTAACTTTGTTAGGATTGTCAACAAACTTGTTCTTTGCTAGATTGATTCCCAGACTTGGTCTCTTAATCAACAAACAAGCATTTTCGTTCAAATACTTCTCAAACATGAAAAACCATTTTTTTTCAAAACATGTGCCTGAATTTTATTCCCCTGCATTATTAAATGAAATATATTACATTAGAATGATTAATGGATAACATTCACGGATGAAAATAATAAAAATAACTATGCTTAAACAAACCTCTTCATCTATTAAAATCATCTCGATCGAGTAGTCCTCGTTAGGATACTTGCGGTCCAGTTGACGCCACTTTCTGAGTATACGAATCTTTATTACGTAGTCATCAATCGAAACATCAAGCTGGTTAAGCATAGTGTAACATCACTATTTTCAGGTATTGTCTTTACATAAATATTTTTATTGATAGAACATGTTATGATAATTTGATATTTTGGATATGATTGATGAAATTATTAATTGGTATACATTGATGAGAACACATGATTATTAAGCATAAACCATGGGAAAGTTAGTTTGAAATACAACAAGACTGAGCCACGGTGTTTATTGCAGTGAAATATTTATGATATGATATGGTTTGTTTGGAATTGGTAAAGGTTATGGTTTGGTCACTAAATATAGTCAAGGATATATGGTCATGGTTTATCGAAATGGTGGTGGGACGGCGGCTGGATAGGTTGCGACCGACTACTACATATGCCATATAGATAAACTTATTTTGATTTATTATGGATGTGTCAGTGATATGATTTAGTGGGGATAAGGATTTGGAAATTTATAATTGATAAACATACTTTAATTAAAATCATGGAAGTAATAATAAGAACAATTATGCGATGGTAAGGTCACGAATATGAATTATTCAACGTGAATATTATTTCAGAAATGTTAACTTGATAATGTGTTCACGTGACATGTATACAATTATTAAGAATAATACATTGAAATGATATCCCACGAATCGTAAAATCAAGTTGGAATATGATATGAACGTTGCATTCGTAAAGATGACGATCTTTACGAAAGAATACGTAAGTAACGTGGTCCAACGAGATAATCGAAATAGTATTTATAATATTTAAATTAATTAAAAAGAAATTAAAATTATTACTAGGAATAAACACCTAAAAAGGTTTTAAATAAAATCATTTTATTTAACGTATCGCATTTTAAATATAATTTACATTTACATGAAAACCTAGCAATTAAAATACTTAACGCGTAAACGTTATGAACCGAACACACAGCAAGAACCCGGGCTATAAAAGCCCATCCCCTTCCTTTTTCTTTCATTCTCTTGAACCCACTCTCTCTCTAAAATTCTCTCCACCACCATATCTCTCTCTCTCTCTCTAAAATCCAAAAAGTGAAACTCTTCAATTCTTGATCATTTTGATTTATTTTCGTCTCAAAACATTTCTACACTCGTGTAGAACACGGAAGTACAAGCCGATCAAGCTAAGGATCAAGAGTTGAGACAAATCTATAAGTTTCATTTGGGGTTATCTTTAAATCAAAACTTAAACCATAGTATTTCTTCACCTTCATATAAGTTTTCTAAAGGTTTTGAGCTTAAAACAATTTGAAATATGAGATTATAAGCAACCTGCAACTTTTTGGAAATCTGAAAATATGGGTAGCTGGAGGTTGATGACGGTGGGATCGTAAACGTAAAGATGAAGGAATCGAGAAACCTTTTTCTTAAATATACGAGAACCCTTTGATCTACTCGAGATCCATTTCATTTTTAACCAAGAACCCCAATTATTCCTTCAAAGTCGAGAAACACGTTGATATGGAAACTTTAGAATTCGAGAAACAATATTCATTTGAGAACCACACTTCAAATTCGAGAACCATTTTGGAAGGCCATTAAAATGGGAATTCATTCTCGAAAAACTTGAGAACCCCTATTTTGTACATCCCAAAATTCGAGAACCCCTTTATGGGACACCAACCATTCGAAAACAACACAAAGAAATTTCAGAACTCACCCTTGAAGTCATGAACACCTATGTGGAGTCGAGAACATATATGCTACCTTTGTATAAGTCGAAAAGTCCTAATTGGGGGTACTATTCGATAACCCCATAGGGTTTAGGTGCAAATGGTTCTTGATACTATCATCCTTACTTATGTAGTTTCCATCAACAATTCTTGAAACTTCATATAAAAATAGAGACAAACCTTAACACAAGTGTTTTAAATTATATACATGGTTTTAAAACATATCAAGGGTTTATAGCTAAGCCGTGTTAGATCAAGTAACAAAGGGTTTTACTACAAAGTTGATGGAATTATTACAAAGTTGGTGAATTATGAGACCAACGTGTCACACCCCGAGCCGGCGGGGTTGGATCGGGGTCCCCGTCGGGCGGAAGGTTCTCGAGGTGCGATATCGCGGGTGATAATCATGATGATCAGATTGTTTACATAGCATCAACGTTTAAGAATAACTAAAGCACAATCAAATGATATATAGGATTACAAAGTTAAATTACAATAGCAATGTTCTGCAATTTAACTAAGTAAACCTAACCAAAAGAATCAATTGTTTATATCTTGTGTATGTACAAGATATCAAAAGTGATATGTGTCATCAACAAAGGATGTGCTTCTCCAAAAATCTACTAGGTCCTCTATCTGGGCAGCCTAGTATGCATATCCGAAAGATTAAGCTTAATCCTGTTCTTCACCTGAGAAAGCATGTAAAAAGATCAAGTCAACACAACGGTTGGTGAGTTCATAAAGTTTATAAGTTTAAAAAAAATAGTTTCACAAACCTCTTTCGGTAAAACCTTAACCTCATTAACTCCACCTGTAATATCCAAGTCGGTATGCTTATATATAGGGCATATGTAAGGGAACAAGCCCTAGCCAACATCCCACCACATACTAACCCGGATATGACATTGTTGTTAATAATAATTAAGCATTTTACCTACCAATCAATTCAATCCTCATCAAATCTTTTGTTATCTGTTTCAAAGTTTTCATGTCTATTGTATTCATAAGTATTAGTCTCTCATCATGTTTATCAAGCATCATAGATTCACACACACATAGTTTAGCAATTACTTATCTCCTATAAGCAGACAAAAGCTCTGGAATACCAGAAGTTTAGCAATTACATGTCTCTTATATAGATAATAGCTTAGCATTCATTAGGTTCATGTTTAGCCTTTACATACCTCATATAAGCCGACAAAAGCTCTGGAATACCAGAAGTTTAGCAATTACATGTCCCTTATAACCAGGTAATAGCCCCGTAACGTTACGTTTGTGTTTAGCATTTACATACCTCATATAAGCCGACACAAGCTCTGGAATACCAGAAGTTTAGCAATTACGTGTCCCTTATAACCAGGTAATAGCCTAGAATCGATACTTTCATGTTTAGCCTTTACATACCTCATATAAGCCGACAAAAGCTCTGGAATACCAGAAGTTTAGCAATTACATGTCCCTTATAACCAGGTAATAGCTGAGTATCATTATGTTTATGTTTTCACATGTATCTCACCCCATAGGTACAAGCTCTGGAATACCAGAAGTTTAGCAATTACGTAGACTATGGTTAGATACATGTACAATGTTTCATGCGCAAGTAATAGTTTCCAAGCATAAAGTTTCAAGTATTCAATCATTGATTCATCATGTATATCATATGTTTATTTCAAGTCTCATATAATAGCATCACGTCTCATGTAATAGCATCAAGTCTCATGTAATTGTATCAAGTCTCATGTAATAGCATCAAGTCTCATGTAATAGCATCAAGTCTCATGTAATTGGATCAAGTCTCATGTAATTGTATCAAGTCTCATGTAATTGTATCAAGTCTCATGTAATTGTATCAAGTCTCATGTAATCGTATCAAGTCTCATGTAATAGCATTAAATCTCACAAGGATTCAATAATTGCTTTTAAGCCTCAAGCTTAAAGTATAAGTTTCAACATAAGGATTATGTTTATGTTTAAAGCAATAAGTAACATTTCAACAATTTATGAAAATGTTTAACATGCTTCTCAGTCCCGTAGTAAAACAAATAAATTTGAAAGGGGACAATGAACTCACCTTATGTTCGAAGTAGTTGACTATGTATAATAAGAATGCACGCTCTCTTTGTTTGCTCTTGTTATGATGTTCAAGCTCCTGTATTGATTTCATAGTGTTTGAATCTTATAAGTATAAGTTTATAAGGATTTGTTGCGGGTGTAAGTGTTAGTTCTAAGCATTGACTAACACTTATGAGTCTTATGTGTTATCCGGCCCGAGATTCCATATGCTAAGTAATATTGTTTAATTCTCCTTGATTGTTTGAATTTCTTTCACTCCATATTTAATTTACACATCATGGTTTCTAAATAACATGTTTAAGGATTTACATCCTTTGTATCACAAATTGTTAACATCATCTTAATCTAAGTGATGATTCTCGCATTTGTTACCATCGTTCTCAACTTTAAATCACATGTTGATTATTTGTTTGGAATCCGTTGGGCCGGATAACTTATGGTGTGGGCCGACTATAGAATAAGGTTTGGGCCGATTATTGGGCCGGTGTAGAAACTAAGTGGCCTCGTGGGTTACACCTGGGCCCATTGTGAACTAAACTTGGGCCGGTTATGGGTATTGACCAAAACACCCATGATGGGTCGACTAATAGGCTGTTGGGCCTGTTAATCACGATTGGGCTGAAGCAATTTGTGTGATTGGGTTCATTGCACTAAGTTCGGCCGTTTGGTTGTAGGCTGCATATGTTTCCAGTTGTGCCAACGAGTTCATAGAAATTTTTAAGTGGAGTTGTGGGCTAACAGTAAATGATTGGGCCAAGGATTTATGCTGTTGGGCCCTGCAATCACGGCTGGCATTATCGACCAACACCAACCAGAAACAAAAAGGGTTCGGCTACTGCTTGTTTCATGAGCATGGGTTCGTGGTTTCCAGATCAAGGGTTCGGCCGAAAGGGTAAAAGGCTCAGCACATATTGGTTCGTGAGTAGGGTTCGTGTACAGTGCCTTGCATGGGTTCGCCATAACTGATTCGTTATTAGCCCAGGGTTCGTGAGTGTCCTATGCAGGGTTCGGCCATCCCCAAGGGTTCGGCAGTAGGAAGGTTCGTGGGTCTGATCCTCATGGGTTCGTTGAGATGCTGCCAAGGTTCGCAGAAATCAGATGGTTCATCAGGAGTGAGGGTTCGGTGGTGGCAGCGGCGAACCCAGGGTTCGTTTGCTTGATTTGGCTCCAGGTGCAGGTTCGCCAACTTTCGGCTGTTTGTTGTTTCGTTCCAGCACCCCACCCGCGAACCTGTTAATTCCAACATCGAACCAAGCAGCTCTCGATCATCATCTGAGTTAGACTCATGCTATGGAAGATTCCTAAAGGTGCGGGACTCGAAATGATGGTGCAAGGAACCGGTTATGTGTGTGTGGCTCGAACAAAACTAGAAAACCCTAAAATTCCAGAACTTCGCAGCCTCATACCACAAAATCGGATGGGTAAACTTCCAGATCTGCTGTACTTTCTTGTAGAGGGCTTCAAGAGCTTCACGTGGGCGAAAGAATCACTCAAATCGGGCTAGAAACGAGGGAGATACAAGATTTTGAAGGTGGATCTTGGTGATGGAGTGTTCTAGCCGAAAATAGAGAGAGAAAGAGAGAGTTTGTATGAAAAAATGAAAGAATTCCTTTCATTTAGGGTTTTTATACCCTGCGTGGTGTTCGGGTTTGTTTCGGTTGCTCGGTTTGCGTTTTCGTCGCGTATCCGGCACGTTACGCGCGTTCTTCGTAAATAAAGTAAAATGAGTTTATTTTAACAATTCGAATGTCATTTATTTCTAGAAATTATTTTAAATATCGTTTAGTTTAATTATTTATCGAATTATAATATTTTACGCGTTTTGTTTAATTGTTTCGCGATTTAATAGAATAGTTTAACTTTAAATTATTTTAAGATGAGTTTCAAAATTGTAAAACAAGAAATACTATATTTCTTTAAATTATGATCGTTCGAGTCTTCATGCGTTTTCGATTTCGTTTCGTCAGATCGCGTCGCCATCGCGCGTATTCGTTCGAATCGTCATTCGAACGAACACGTCGATGGTTTGGCTTTCTGATTCTTGTTTTCTACTGTTAAGTCATTATTTCAGAATGTTAAACTATCAGAATTATTCGTACAGATCGTCACCTATACAAATAACTCGTCGGTTTAGCATTCCGTAACAATAACCGTTATAGTTTCGTTTTGTTTAATCTCACATACGTTTATGCAACTAATATCACATCAAGAATTTATGTTTCAACACTGTGTTGTCTGACATGTTTTCTGACTGTTAAACCCTAAGGTTTAAGTCAGATTCAGACAATCGTTTAATAGTTTCATGTAAATCAAATGCATCAATAGTCTAAACATAGTTTCACGAAATGTGTACCTGGGTTAATGTACATGTTTACTGTTGCGATCACTGTTCTGGCACGCGTCCGGCACTGATGTTACAGTCTCCCCTTGTTAGAGAAATTTCCTCCCGAAATTTAAGTCTCGTTATTCGGTACGACTTCCTCTGCAAAGAGTTGGGGATACTTGTTCTTCATGTGATCTTCACGTTCCCAAGTAAACTCGGGTCCGCGCCTTGAGTTCCAACGAACTTTAACTATAGGAATACGGCTTCGCCTCAGTTTCTTGACTTTGCGATCCATGATTTCTAACGGTTCTTCAACAAAACGTAAGTTTTCATCCAATTGAATTTCTTCAACCGGTATGATAAGAGTTTCATCGGCTAAGCATTTCTTCAAGTTTGAGACGTGAAACACGTCATGTACACCACTAAGTTCATCTGGTAAGCTCAATCTGTACGCTACAGGACCAATACGTTCAATGATCTCGAACGGTCCCACGTACCGTGGTGTTAGTTTGCCTTTCTTTGCGAATCGAACTACACCCTTCCATGGGGAAACCTTCAACATGACCCGGTCTCCCACTTGGAATTCTAACGGCTTGCGCCGTTTATCAGCATAGCTCTTTTGTCTGCTTCGTGTCGCTTGTAGTCTTTGTTGTATCTGAGCAATCTTGTCTGTAGTTTCTTGGATAAGTTCTGGCCCCGTGATACGATTATCTCCTACTTCTGACCAACAGATCGGTGATCGACATTTTCGACCATAAAGGGCCTCGAATGGGGCACAACCAATGCTGCTGTGATAACTGTTGTTGTAGGAGAACTCGATTAGTGGCAAATGAGAATCCCAATTACCACCAAAGTCTAGAACACAAGTTCTCAACATGTCCTCTAGGGTCTGAATAGTACGTTCGCTTTGACCATCCGTTTGGGGATGATAAGCTGTACTTAAGTTTAATTGCGTCCCCAGAGATTTCTGCAATGACTGCCAGAACCTTGATGTAAATCTACTATCACGATCCGAAATGATAGACAATGGCACACCATGGCATACCACTATCTCGTTGATGTAGAGCTTCGCTAGTTTATCCATTCAGTAAGTTTCTCGCATCGGTAAGAAATGAGCAGACTTGGTTAATTGATCAACGATAACCCAAATAGTGTCGTGTCCACTGGAAGTGCGGGGTAGCTTGGTGAAAAAGTCCATAGCTATCTGTTCCCACTTCCAAAGTGGAATCTCAGGCTGTTCCAGTAAACCTGATGGTTTATGGTGTTCCGCCTTCACTTTAGCACACGTAAGGCATCGACCAACATACTCAGCTATATCTTTCTTCATTCCCGGCCACCAATAAAATGACCGTAAATCTTGATACATCTTATCAGCACCGGGATGCACTGAGTACTTGGTTTTGTGTGCTTCATCAAAAATAAGTTTCCTTAACTCATCTACTGCAGGAATCCAGATACGATCCTTGAAGTAAACAAGTCCATCAGGTTTTGTTTCCAAATGTTTCTCCACACCGCAATCAAGTTCTTTCTTCAAGTTTTCTCGTTCAATCACTTCTTGTTGTGCTTGCATGATGTTGTCGTGTAAGCTTGTCTGCACAGTCATTCCCATTGCTCTGACGCGCAAGGGTTTGACTCGTTCCTTCCGGCTCAAGGCATCAGCCACTACGTTTGCCTTGCCCGAATGGTACTTGATTACACAATCATAGTCATTCAGAAGCTCAACCCAACGTCGCTGCCGCATGTTGAGTTCCTTCTGATCAAAAATGTGTTGCAGACTTTTGTGATCTGTAAATATGGTACACTTGGTTCCATATAAGTAATGCCTCCAGATCTTCAGTGCAAACACCACTGCTCCCAGTTCCAGATCATGAGTTGTGTAGTTCTTCTCATGAATCTTTAATTGTCTCGAAGCGTAAGCAATGACTTTGTCCCGCTGCATAAGTACACAGCCAAGTCCCTGATGGGATGCATCACAATACACAACAAAGTCATCACAACCATCTAGGAGAGATAATATCGGAACATCACATAACTTTTGCTTCAATGTCTGAAAGGCTTCTTCTTGCTTTTGATCCCAAACAAACGACTCGCTCTTCTGTGTCAACTTTGTGAGTGGCAGCGCTATCTTAGAAAAGTTTGAAATAAACCTTCTGTAATAGCCTGCTAAGCCTAGAAAGGAACGTATCTCCGTAGGTGTCTTCGGAGTGTCCCAATCTTTTATTGTCTCGATCTTGGCAGGATCAACGTGTATTCCCTCACACTTAGGTGGTGTTTGTTTTTTAAGAGGTAAAACGTCTGCGATCTGCGGACCACATCTGCAAACCTCTTTTGCAGAAGAGGTGGACCAAACATCTGCAAGAAGAGTTTTTGAGGGTGTTTGTTTATCAAAAACATCTTCAAACAAAAAACCTCTTAATAACAAAACCCAACCCACCGTCCATTTCCCGATCGTCCCCCTCCACCCACCGATCCTCCGGCCACCGATCCTCCGGCCACCGATCCACTGCCACCATCACCTCCGATCGTCCCCCTCCACCCACCGTCGACCGTCGATGAGGCTGTCACCATCACCACCGCGTCTCTAGGGTTTCATCCGACGAAGGGATGCGAAGGGTTCGACGACGGGATGCGATTGAGACTGTCACCATCACCACCGCGGCTCTAGGGTTCAACTGTGGAGGGCGATGACGACGGGGAGGCGCGACGGCGGTGGGAGACGCGACTGAAAAGGGGCGAACCCTAGATCGAACCGGTGGGGGCGATGGCGGTGAGAGGCGACGGCGGTGGGGGAGCCGGCTGTGGAGGAGACGGCGGTGGGGGAGCCGACTGTGGAGGAGACCGGCGGTGGGGGAGCCGGCGGTGGGAGGCGACGGCGGTGGGGGGCTGCCGGTGGTGAGCAGGAGATGAGGGGTGAGAAATGAGAAGAGGTTTGAAGATGTTTGAAGATGTTGGTCCATGTCTTCTCCAAGAAGAGGTCTCGCAGACGTTTTTTAATGAAACGTCTGCGAGAAAACAAACACCCTACATCTTTCCTTGGTCTGCGAGGTGCAGACATAAGAGGTTTCGCAGACCTTCGCAGACGTTTTATCAAAAAACAAACAGCCCCTTAGAGAATTTGGCATAGAGTTTCTCTTCCTTTAACAGTTCCAAGATCGTTCTAAGATGTTGCTCGTGTTCTGCTTTGCTTTTAGAATAGATCAATATGTCATCAATGAAAACAATAACAAATTGATCTAAGTACGGCTTACACACACGGTTCATGAGATCCATGAAGACCGCGGGTGCATTCGTCAAGCCAAAAGGCATCACCATGAATTCGTAATGCCCGTATCTGGTACGAAACGCCGTCTTCGGTATGTCTTCGTCTTGCACTCTAAGCTGATGGTATCCGAAACGTAGATCGATCTTCGAAAAGTACTGAGCTCCATGCAACTGATCAAACAAATCATCAATCCTCGGTAATGGATACCGATTCTTGATGGTTAGTTTGTTTAGCTCCCTGTAGTCTATGCACATGCGAAAAGATCCATCCTTCTTTTTCACGAACAAAACCGGAGCTCCCCAAGGTGAGTAGCTCGGTCGAATGAAACCTTTATCAAGTAGCTCCTGTAGTTGGTTAGATAATTCCTGCATCTCCGAAGGTGCTAACCTGTAGGGAGATTTAGCAACAGGTGTTGCTCTAGGAACCAGATCAATACGAAACTCTACCGGTCGCACCGGAGGCAAACAAGGTAGATCTTCAGGAAACACTTCAGGGTATTCCTTCACTATCGGTACGTCTTGTATTGTTTTCTTGTCTTTCTCTTTCTCCACCACGTGAGCCAAGAAAGCTATGCACTTCTTTTGCAGACACTTACGCGCTTTTATGCATGATATGATCTTTACGTTTCGCTTTGCTTGATCCCCACGAACTTCCAATACACGATCATCCGTTACTGGAATCCGAAGTAGCTTCTCGGAACAGATGACTTCAACTCGATTGAGTGAGAGCCAATCCATCCCCACAATGATATCGAAACTACCCAACTCCATCGGCAACAAGTCGATTGCAAATGTGTGATCTACGAGTGTAAGTGGGCAGTTCCTAAGTATAGTGCTAACTGTAACTCGTTTCCCATTCGCTACTTCGATAATGTAAGGGAAGTCTAAAGTTTCCTCAGTAAGACTAAGTTGTCGTGCAAAATCAGATGAAATAAAACTCTGGTCTGCACCAGTATCAAATAGTATAGATGCATAAGAGTCATGTAAAAGAAATGTACCAGTGACCACATTAGGGTCTTGGCGTGCTGCATTGGCTCCGATAACAAAGGCTTGTCCGCGAGGTGCTTGTGCTCCAGGTTGCACCTTCTTTGGACAGTTGCGGGAGAAATGACCCATTTCCCCGCAGTTGTAGCATCCTCTATTGTTGTTGTTGACTGGGTTCTGTGGTGGTGGTGGTGGAGGTAGTGCTCTTGTTGCAGTGTTGGTAGCCTGATTCACCGCAAAGCGGCATTTTTCACCCAGTGGCCAAACCGGCCACAATTCGTGCACTTCCTGCATTGAGCACCAGCAGGATGATGATACTTGCAGTTTGTGCACTGGGGATATTCTCCCCCATAACCCCTTGTAGTAGGATTGACAGGTGCTACAGATGCCTGTCTCAGAGGGGTGACGGCCGCATAGTTCTTTACGACCTTTTGCTTCTTTTTCTGGTGGTTCTCGGGTTTCTTTGATGTTGTTTCCTTGGCTTTTCCAGCTTCATCTTTTAAAACTCCAGACTTTACCATTACCTTGGTAAGCTTAGCAGAGAGGGAAATGGCTGACTCCAAAGTAACAGGATATGAAGCTAGTACAACGCTTTGTATACATGAAGGTAATCCTGCCACATAGCGATCAATTAGTTTCTCCAAGGTTGGTACCATTTCTGGCACCAGGGCTACCAGTTCATGATAGCGGTTGGTAAAAGTCATGTGGCCAGCTCCCTTCATCTCATGATTCGAGAGCTCAATTTCCAATTGTTGCAGTTCATGTTTCGGGCAAAACTCATTCCTCAGAAGAAGCTTAAATTCTGCCCAAGGCATCGCCATTGCTTCATCTCTTCCCTTAGCCTTGATCTGTGCGTTCCACCATGTTAAAGCTCGCTTGCTGAATGAACCAGCTGCATAGCGAACCTTATGGTGTTCTGGACAGCTGCTAATGTCCAGAGTGTTCTCCATTTTCTCTAGCCATTGGATTAATCCAACAGCTCCTTCAACTCCAGTGAAGCTAGGAGGTTTGCATCCTACAAAGGACTTGTAGGAGCAGTCAGACGTATGGCTAGTGTTTCCATTAGCTTCTCCTGTAGTATGACCAGAAGTGTTACCATGGCCCTGGATCCTGTTTATCATCTCTGGGATGACCTCTTTCAGTTGGCTTGTCAGTTGGGTACTCAGCAGTGTCGCCAAGGCGATGGTAGCAGGATCTAATGTCTGAGCAGTGCTTGAACCTGGTGGTGGAGAGTGTGGAGGAGGAGGTGGTGGCGGTGGTGAATCCGGTGATGATGGTGTCGATGAATGAGGAGCAGAGACTTGCGGAGTAGGTTGTTTTCTCGGCGGCATTCTGATCATAACCAAAAGAATTTGGTTAGTGCAATGATCGAATGCAGAAAACATAATGCAAACTTAAGTCTTAAGTTCTCTACATGAAGGTCCCTAAGTTATAGTCTAGGCCAAACCGTTTAAGTAAATGACCTATTATTCTCTATAACCTTGAGCTCTGATACCAATCTGTCACACCCCGAGCCGACGGGGTTGGATCGGGGTCCCCGTCGGGCGGAAGGTTCTCGAGGTGCGATATCGCGGGTGATAATCATGATGATCAGATTGTTTACATAGCATCAACGTTTAAGAATAACTAAAGCACAATCAAATGATATATAGGATTACAAAGTTAAATTACAATAGCAATGTTCTACAATTTAACTAAGTAAACCTAACCAAAAGAATCAATTGTTTATATCTTGTGTATGTACAAGATATCAAAAGTAATATGTATCATCAACAAAGGATGTGCTTCTCCAAAAATCTACTAGGTCCTCTATCTGGGCAGCCTAGTATGCATATCCGAAAGATTGAGCTTAATCCTGTTCTTCACCTGAGAAAGCATGTAAAAAGATCAAGTCAACACAACGGTTGGTGAGTTCATAAAGTTTATAAGTTTAAAAAAAAATAGTTTCACAAACCTCTTTCGGTAAAACCTTAACCTCATTAACTCCACCTGTAATATCCAAGTCGGTATGCTTATATATAGGGCATATGTAAGGGAACAAGCCCTAGCCAACATCCCACCACATACTAACCCGGATATGACATTGTTGTTAATAATAATTAAGCATTTTACCTACCAATCAATTCAATCCTCATCAAAGCTTTTGTTATCTGTTTCAAAGTTTTCATGTCTATTGTATTCATAAGTATTAGTCTCTCATCATGTTTATCAAGCAACATAGATTCACACACACACATAGTTTAGCAATTACTTATCTCCTATAAGCAGACAAAAGCTCTGGAATACCTGAAGTTTAGCAATTACATGTCTCTTATATAGATAATAGCTTAGCATTCATTAGGTTCATGTTTAGCCTTTACATACCTCATATAAGCCGACAAAAGCTCTGGAATACCAGAAGTTTAGCAATTACATGTCCCTTATAACCAGGTAATAGCCCCGTAACGTTACGTTTGTGTTTAGCATTTACATACCTCATATAAGCAACACAAGCTCTGGAATACCAGAAGTTTAGCAATTACGTGTCCCTTATAACCAGGTAATAGCCTAGAATCGATACTTTCATGTTTAGCCTTTACATACCTCATATAAGCCGACAAAAGCTCTGGAATACCAGAAGTTTAGCAATTACATGTCCCTTATAACCAGGTAATAGCTGAGTATCATTATGTTTATGTTTTCACATGTATCTCACCCCATAGGTACAAGCTCTGGAATACCAGAAGTTTAGCAATTACATAGACTATGGTTAGATACATGTACAATGTTTCATGCGCAAGTAATAGTTTCCAAGCATAAAGTTTCAAGTATTCAATCATTGATTCATCATGTATATCATATGTTTATTTCAAGTCTCATATAATAGCATCACGTCTCATGTAATAGCATCAAGTCTCATGTAATTGTATCAAGTCTCATGTAATAGCATCAAGTCTCATGTAATTGGATCAAGTCTCATGTAATTGTATCAAGTCTCATGTAATTGTATCAAGTCTCATGTAATTGTATCAAGTCTCATGTAATCGTATCAAGTCTCATGTAATAGCATTAAATCTCACAAGGATTCAATAATTGCTTTTAAGCCTTAAGCTTAAAGTATAAGTTTCAACATAAGGATTATGTTTATGTTTAAAGCAATAAGTAACGTTTCAACAATTTATGAAAATGTTTAACATGCTTCTCAGTCCCGTAGTAAAACAAATAAATTTGAAAGGGGACAATGAACTCACCTTATGTTCGAAGTAGTTGACTATGTATAATAAGAATGCACGCTCTCTTTGTTTGCTCTTGTTATGATGTTCAAGCTCCTGTATTGATTTCATAGTGTTTGAATCTTATAAGTATAAGTTTATAAGGATTTGTTGCGGGTGTAAGTGTTAGTTCTAAGCATTGACTAACACTTATGAGTCTTATGTGTTATCCGGCCCGAGATTCCATATGCTAAGTAATATTGTTTAATTCTCCTTGATTGTTTGAATTTCTTTCACTCCATATTTAATTTACACATCATGGTTTCTAAATAACATGTTTAAGGATTTACATCCTTTGTATCACAAATTGTTAACATCATCTTAATCTAAGTGATGATTCTCGCATTTGTTACCATCGTTCTCAACTTTAAATCACATGTTGATTATTTGTTTAGAATCCGTTGGGCCAGATAACTTATGGTGTGGGCCGACTATAGAATAAGGTTTGGGCCGATTATTGGGCCGGTGTAGAAACTAAGTGGCCTCGTGGGTTACACCTGGGCCCATTGTGAACTAAACTTGGGCCGGTTATGGGTATTGTCCAAAACACCCATGATGGGTCGACTAATAGGCTGTTGGGCCTGTTAATCACGATTGGGCCAAAGCAATTTGTGTGATTGGGTTCATTGCACTAAGTTGGGTCGTTTGATTGTAGGCTGCATATGTTTCCAGTTGTGCCAACGAGTTCATAGAAATTTTTAAGTGGAGTTGTGGGCTAACAGTAAATGATTGGGCCGAGGATTTATGCTGTTGGGCCCTGCAATCACGGCTGGCATGGTTGTCACACCCCTGCGCCGCGTGCGGAATCCGCGGCGCGGTGACGTATGAACGGTTGAATCATGCACAAGTATTGAATAAGAACAACCATAATGGATTACTACATTTCATAATGTTTAGACAGTTGTTTAGTTACAGACAATCTATCTACCAAAAGAAAGACAACTACAGACCCAAAATATAGTTTACAAAATAAGACTTCAAACAATACAATTAAACAATTAGGATTTAGTGTGTTTCTAATCCATCCTAGCATGTTTCTTCATCTTGTTCTATCTTAGTATGGTCTCCTTAGTTGTCCCTGAGAAAGTCTTAAACCTGATTACCTGAAACACGTGAAAAGTAACTGTCAACTACAGACGTAGTTGGTGAGAACAATAGGTTTAATCATTTGTAAACATGAATATATGATATAAGGCATAGGTATGTTAAAGTAATAAATGATTCACATGGATGAGCTGCAACCCAAACTAACATCAAGTAAGAAAATGAGTGTAAACAGTCCAATCACTGTTTGCACGAGAGTCAACATATAATATCAAGTCCCAAACCACGTTTGGAGTTAGATAATGTGTCAACAGTTTTGATAAAACCATACGTAACCGAAATCTGCAGTTAGTTTATAAAACAAATTTAAAAACTAACTGCAGCAATCGGTCTGCCCAAATGTGTGTGTCCGCTTTCCCTTGTTGTGATCACCCAGTACTAACGCTAATGAATATGATACTTGATGCATTCATAAGTTTGTTTACAACAATAGACACCATGTTTCTGAACCTTACTTTAAACGAGCGTGTTAATGCCTTATGTGAAAACATGATTGAAAACCTTGATTTAATCCCATGAATTAAATCCTTAGTTTTTGAATACCGTGAAATGAATCCTCTGATTTGAATACCATAAGTGAATCCCTTGATTGGAACATCACCATGAAACCATTGTTTGAATACCATGTTTGAAACCCTTGATTCAAATACCATGAAATGAATCCTTTGGTTTGAATGTCATGAAATGTGACCTTGTATATTAACAAGGTTTTTAACAGAAAAGTTTATAAAATTCATTATTTAAAAGAACATATCATTTATGAAACCTTTTTAGAAGAATAGTTCAATAGTTTAATAATCCTTTAAAACGGTTGATGAATTTCCTGAAACAGTTGATAAATCCCTTGGATTTGTAATATTAACCTGAAATGTTGATAGGAATACACACATCTTGTGTAATGAAAATACCATTGTAAATGAAGAGTTTGATCACGTGTTCCACCCCAAAACAGTTATAAAACAGTAAAAGAGGGGCTAAAGTTCTCACCTGTCTGCAGTAGACTGTGAACTAAAACAGATAGCAAGTAGCAAACAGGACTTCTAATTGGTTCCTATATCGTTGTAATCATACATAAGATATAAGATTTATAGTTATATAGACTTTGATTCGTTGATTGACTTGGTTCTCTTGAACTTGATTAACCTTGAATACATGTTCTCATGTTTGAAAGAGTTGTATGAATTTGAAAGTCATGGTTATGATACTTGATTGACCAATGATTCATGAAAAGAGATGTCATGTTTCTTTTATGCACAAACTTGTGCATAAAATGACAAGTGTTTGTGAACTTAATAACCATTGATTAACATGAAAATGTATAGATATGTTCAAGCGTTTAGACTCTTGAGATTATGAATTGATCTCTTTATTAGTTTAGGTTAAACTTAACCAAACTAAGATCAATTCATAAACACTTTGCATTGAAGACCACACTATGGGCCATTTAAGTGTGTTGTTGGGCCAACAATGGGCCTCATACCCATGAAATCGGGGTGGGCTTTAAACAAAGTCTATGGATCTCCTACGTTAGTAATGGGCCAATATAACTTCCTTGGGCCACTTAGGATCATAATGGGTCGATTACAAAAATGAAATTGGGCCTTGTAGTATTGAGTTGGGCCGAATGGGTTTTAGATTTGGCCAATTAAGGTTCTAAGCGATGTTGGTCCAGTTAGAGATCCACATGGGTCATTATAACATAATTGAGCTTAGTTTGATCTATGGACCAAGTTTCTAATGGAGTTGGGCCTTGTAAAACTGGATTGGCCGAGTAGAGCTTGGGCTGCCACCTTAGGCAGCGAACCCTCTTTGGTTCTAGCCTAAGGTTCGGCTGTCTTGAGACACCACTAAGGTTCGGCCGTAGGTTAGTGTTTCGAGCAGGGTTCGGCCAATGCATGATACATGTAGGGTTCGTGAAGCTGATGATAGTCAGAGGTTCGGTCCAGGTGTCCCACGAACCATAGGTTCGTTTCTATTGTTTCACTAAGGGTTCGGTTATCATGGCAGCATACATGGTTCGTGGCATGCATGGGGTTCGCTCATGCATGAAGGTTCGACAGTTTCTCGATGGTTCGCAGCACAAAGAAGGTTCGTGGATTCAATGGTGACTTGATGCAGGTTCGTTGGACCTCAAATGGTTCGTGAAGGATCGTGGGAACCCCTAGGGTTCGGCTGATACCCAAACGAACCATTGCAAGGTTCGTGACTTGAACGACAATCTCACGTAGGTTCGGCAGTCTCCACAGGGTTCGGCACCCACACCATCCCCGAACCTGTCACCTGCATCATCACCATCGTCGAATACCTGATTCTAGACCACGATCTAGGCGAGTATAACTTCAAGGGAGGTTTCTATAGGTGCGAAACTAGAAATGGTTAGGCTAGAACCGGCTATGAGTCGAGTTTCAACAACACACCCATGAAAACCCTATTTTTCCGAACTTTAACTCGATCATACCTCGATTTTGGCCGGTTAATTCCACTGATTTCTTGTACTTTCGTGTAGACAATGTTGAGAGCTTCGCGTGGACACCAAGAATGACGAAATCCGTTGAGAAATAAGCGAGTTACGCGCGTTTGAAGCTCGTTTTTTAGAGAGAGAGAGAGAGTAGAACGAAAATCTAGTGAGAGAAAGGGTTGTTGGTGACATAAATGAGGGATTTAGCCTTGTTCAAGGCTTTTATAGCCCGTGTGGTATTCGGGTCCGTTTCGGTCGCTCGGTTCGCGTTTCCGGAACGTAACGCGTATTTTACGCGGATTAAAATAAAAGAGTTGTTAAACTCATTAAAATGATGAGTTTCAAAATTGTAAAAATATAAAATAATCATTTTAATTATTTGTTCGAAAACAGATCGTTAAACAGTAACAATTGCGTGTATACCCACAATCGCGTACGTTTTCCGATCGTATAAAAATAGTTAAAGCCGTTCACTCGTAATTATAAGTTCAACATTCGTATCATCATGGATCGTCACCCATAACTATACTCAGTCTCGCTTACGCATTACGATTTTGTTTGATTAATTGTCATAATATTCGTCTTAACACCACGCACTAACACTATCCTGTTACACCGAACGCAGTATATATATAGGGCTCACTCTCGCTGCCCACCACTGTTTCGATATAACACAATACTGTTCTTGCCTAGTGTAATCGACTGTAAATATTAATACATACTTGTTCCTAAATAAATAAGATCCTGTAACACACAAGCACACATTATGAACATAAGAATCACATTGATTAACTGAACATTGACACCCACTGTTCTAACACCGTTTACGACTACCATGACTAAATGTACAAATGTTACAGTCTCCCCTAGTTAAGGGAATTTCGTCCCGAAATTAACTAGCCGAAGATACTGTAAAAAGATGAGGGTACTTAAGCTTCATCTGGTCTTCACGTTCCCAGGTGAACTCAGCACCGCGTTTGCCTTCCCATCGTACGTTTACGATCGGAATACGGCTGCGTTTAAGTTTCTTGACCCCATGATCCATGATTTCAACCGGACGCTCTATGAATTGCATGTTGTTCTGAATCTGTATGTCTTCCAGTGGAATCTGAACATCATGATCAGCTAAGCATTTCTTAAGATTTGATACATGAAAAGTATCATGAACATTGCTTAGCTCCACCGGAAGTTTGAGTTTGTAGGCTACGGGACCAATCCGTTCCAGGATCTCAAAAGGTCCAACGTACCTTGGTGCAAGTTTCCCTTTCTTCCCGAATCGGACAACACCTTTCCAGGGAGAAACTTTGAGTAAGACTCGGTCACCGACTTGAAACTCAAGCGGTTTCCGACGTCGATCAGCATAACACTTCTGCCGATCTCGTGCGGCCTTAAGCCTTGATTGAATGATTGTGATTTTGTCTGATGTTTCCTGAATGAGTTCTGGTCCTACGACCTGTGAGTCACCAATCTCGGTCCAACAGACCGGTGATCGGTACTTTCTACCATATAAAGCTTCGAATGGTGCACATTGAATGCTTGTATGATAGCTATTGTCGTACGAAAACTCGATAAGTGGAAGATGAGTGTCCCAACTTCCACCGAAGTCAATGACACAAGAACGTAGCATGTCCTCAAGTGTTTGGATAGTCCTTTCGCTTTGACCGTCGGTTTGGGGATGATACGCCGTGCTAAGATTAACACTAGTTCCAAAAGCCTGTTGCAATGATTGCCAAAAGCGAGAAGTGAAGCGACTATCACGATCAGATATGATTGATGTTGGTGTACCATGACGCGCAATGATCTCGTTGATGTACAATGTGGATAACTTCTCCATCTTGTAATCCTCTCGGATCGGGAGAAAATGAGCAGATTTGGTGAGTCGATCAACGATCACCCAAATCGAATCGAAACCTCGCGGAGTTCTCGGCAACTTAGTTATGAAATCCATGGGAATTTGTTCCCATTTCCATTGAGGAATTTCAGGTTGCTGCAGAAGTCCCGAAGGCTTTTGATGTTCTGCTTTGACCTTTGAACATGTAAGACATTTTCCCACATACAGTGCTATGTCTTTCTTCATTCCCGGCCACCAGTAAGATGTCCTCAAGTCTTGGTACATCTTATCTGCTCCAGGATTAACTGAGTATCGCGACTTATGAGCCTCATCACAGATGAGCGTGCGCAATTCTTCAGACTTTGGAATCCAAATGCGGCCATTGAGATATAACACCCCATCAGCTCGAGGTTCTAGTTTCTTCTCAATGCCACAATCCAAGTCTGTCTTGAGTTGATTGTCTGTTACAACTTGTTGTTGTGCAATACGAATCAAGTCTTTCAGGTTTGGTTGTGTGTTGATCTCCATGGCTCTTACACGAATTGGTTTAACTGGTTCCTTGCGACTAAGAGCATCCGCCACCACATTGGCTTTACCAGGATGGTAACGAATCTCACAGTCGTAATCAGTTAGAAGCTCAACCCAACGTCGTTGTCTCATGTTGAGTTCTTTCTGATTAAGGATGTGTTGCAGGCTCTTGTGGTCTGTATAGATGACACATTTAGTACCATAAAGGTAGTGCCTCCAAATCTTCAATGCAAAGACCACAGCCCCTAACTCAAGGTCATGAGTAGTGTAATTCTTCTCGTGAACCTTAAGTTGTCTTGAAGCATACGCAATGACCTTGTCCCGTTGCATAAGTACACAACCGAGACCAAGGTTTGAAGCATCGCAGTAGACAATGAAATCATCACTGCCTTCTGGAAGGCTAAGGATAGGGGAGTTGCATAACTTCTGTTTAAGAAGTTGAAATGCATCTTCTTGTTTCTGTCCCCATATAAAGGCTTGACTTTTCTGAGTCAAAGTAGTAAGTGGCAAAGCAATCTTAGAGAAGTTCGCAATGAATCTCCTGTAATAGCCTACCAGACCCAAAAATGAACGAATCTCTGTTGGAGTAGATGGAGTAGTCCAGTTCTTAATCGCCTCAATCTTTGCTAGATCTACATGTATTCCATCCCTGTTTATGACATGTCCTAAGAAGTGAACCTCCTTTAGCCAAAATTCACACTTTGAGAATTTAGCATAAAGTTGTTCTCCTCTTAGTAGTTCTAGGACTTTCCTCAAATGATCTTCATGCTCTTGTTCTGACTTGGAATAAATCAATATATCGTCAATAAAGACAATAACAAACTGATCCAAGTATGGCCTGCAGACTCGATTCATCAAGTCCATGAACACTGCGAGTGCATTGGTCAGCCCAAATGGCATAACCACAAACTCATAGTGTCCATATCGAGTCCTAAATGCAGTCTTTGGTATATCCTCATCATTTACTCGTAACTGATGATACCCGGATCGTAAGTCAATCTTAGAGAAGCAGGTTGCTCCCTGCAATTGATCAAACAGATAATCGATCCTAGGCAGAGGATATCTATTCTTGATGGTCAACTTGTTTAGTTCACGATAATCGATACACATACGAAATGAACCGTCTTTCTTTTTGACAAAGAGAACCGGAGCTCCCCATGGAGAGAAACTCGGTCTTATGAAACCTTTGTCTAAAAGTTCTTGAAGCTGACTAGACAGTTCTTGCATCTCAGACGGTGCTAATCGATACGGTGACTTCGCCACTGGGTTTGCTCCAGGGACGAGATCAATTCTAAACTCCACTTGTCGGACTGGTGGTAGTCCAGGCAAGTCTTCTGGAAATACGTCTGGATAATCTCTGATAACTGGAACGTCTCCAACTGCTTTCTTTTCAGGTTTCTTTTCCACCACGTGAGCTAGGAAAGCATAATATTTCTTCTTCAAGTACTTCCTCGCCTTGATGCACGATACAATCTTCAATCCGCGGCATGGTTTCTCGCCGTAGACTATCATCGTTTCGTCGGACGGTAGGGGAATTCGGATAAGTTTCTCAGAGCATACGATTTCAGCATTGTTTTTGGATAACCAATCCATTCCTATCACAACTTCGAAACTTCCAAGTGTCATAGGAATAAGATCGATAAGGAAAGAATGGTCGTTTAAGCTTAATTCACAACCATGAATTATGGAATCTACAACTATAGTCTTGCCATTTGCTACTTCTACAGTATAGGGAGCAGTAAGTGTGGATAGTTGCATATCAAGTAAAGAAGCAGTATGAGCAGAGATAAAACTTTTATCAGCACCAGTATCAAATATGATAGAAACATAGTGATCATTGATAAGAAATGTACCCGTGATGACTGCCGGATCCTCACGTGCTTCAGCAGTTCCAATAACAAAAGCACGAGCAGCAGCAGTATTGTTGTTGAGTTTTGGGCACTGATTCCTGAAATGCCCCTCTGCTCCACAATTATAACAGGCCCTTCCACCTGTAGCAGTAGTAGTTGTGGTAGCAGTTTTTGCAGCAGCAAGATGAGCAGATCTACATGTAGCTGCAAAGTGTCCCATACGCCCACATTTGAGACACTTTTTGCAAGGAGTATTGGGTAGATGATGGTATTGGCATTTGGTGCAAAGTGGAATGGTGCCAGTATAAGACTTTCTGGCGTTAGCAGGTTGTGGCATAGCAGTAATAGGTGTGGCATGAGTAGGTGTAACTGCAGTCAGGGCTGCAAAGTTCTTGATTGTCTTTTGCTTCTTCTTCTTGGGATGTTGTTGTTCAGGCTTCTTGCCTTCATCAATCTGTGCTCTCTTGAATCCCTTTCGGGTGAGCACTCCAGACTTAACGTATTCTTCGGTAAGGCTAGCTCCAAGATGAATCGCTGCCTCCAGAGTAGTGGGGTTATTCCCCATTACAGTTCCTCTAACAACCAGAGGTAAACCTTCAATATATTTCTCTATCCGGCGGGATAGAGGAGTAACCAAGTGTGGTACCAGAATGCACAACTCATGAAAACGATTTGTATACTTAGCGTTTTCACCACTGTCTTGCACCAGATTCCACATCTCCACCTCCAGTTTCTTCAGCTCATGACGTGGACAAAACTTCTCCACAAGTAAGTTCTTGAAACCTTCCCACGGTAAAGCTAAAGCAACATCGCGTCCTCTGGTGTTCTTCTCAGAATTCCACCAGGTGAGTGTGCCTTTGTGAAAAGCACTTGAGGCCATTTTGACCTTCAGGTTCTCAGGACATCCTGTGAAATCAAGAATATCCTCAATGCTCTCTAACCACTGTAGTAGACCAGTAGCTCCTTCAGTACCAGCGTACTTAGGAGGCTTAGCATCATTGAACTGCTTGAAAGTGAAGTTAGCAGTTCCAGTAGTTGTAGCATTTGAGTTATGTGCTGAATCACTAGTACTTCCCCGAAGATTCTGGGTAATATCAGTGACCATGCCCGGAATGACATCTCTCATGTGTATAGCGATGGCTCGGGCAATCTTGTTGATCTCATCGTCGTTGCCACTTGTCGAACCCCCTCCGTTAGGATCACGTCGGGGAGGCATTCTATGAATAGAAGCCACAAGCGGGTCAGTAATGAGGAATGATACAATTGAATTTGCATGATAAAGTTAGTAATATATCCATACTACTAATATTATCATTCAATTGTAATATGATCCAGTACACGTATAAGTTATCAACTTATTTGCATACTTATCATATGAATATGTGCGATGTCTCATGATCTCTTTCCACCAAACCTACACACTGACACTTTCCCGATATACCGAAGATAGCTTATATATAGGGCATACGAAAGGGTCAAGCAAACTGCCAGCCCAGACGCCATCCCACCACCGCTTCGATATACCACGATCATGTCCTTGCTAGCATTTGGCAACATGTTTGTACTGATTTCCAAGTGTGTTCCATTGATTAAGAATCCCATGATCTTTGATCAATTTGAACTATGATAGAATCCATGATTGAACTATGATTGTGTTATGTGTGCACCTACTAACCATCGTTAACATGTAGAACTAATCATACGTGTGCTCTACACTTTTCTGTTAACCCATGTTAGTAAGTACTAATTATGTAAAAACACTTAAGAGTTTCACTTAAGATTTACATTGAAAGAATGTTCACAACTTGATTGATTCACCATAATGTTTGGTTCATCCAAGTTTGAATTGCACTATGATTTGATCCACCACTGATTGTATCTCCAATGTTTGTATCCCATGTGTTTGACTAATGTTCAATGTTCCCAGTTGCTCCCGAATCCTCACTCCAAATACGAACGCCGGATTCCCCCTAACATACTGAAATAAGCTTATATATAGGGTAAGCTCTCACCGACCCACCACTTACTTCAGCACGTAAGCGTTAATCCGTCGTCTATATTTGGGGCTAAGATTCCAACTGTTGATTGATTATGATTGTTTCATGATTGCCTCTTGTACTATGGATATGATTATGACTGTGTAAACCACGGTTCTTAATTTACTCGAAATTAAAACCTTAGGTTTTAGCATGTGTGTCCTAGGTTGATTAACCTAGGTTCTCAATACCTACAGTATCGAGTATAATGATCTCCTGTGAGAACTTCAACTAAAGAATACTGTTACACAGATTCTAAGTTATAAAGTTCCTATGATAATGAACACCTGATAATGATAACATGACAAGGACTTCAAATCAAGATTCTAAATTAATAGCTCTTGACCTTTGAATTCCTATAATGAATATGACAAGGATTTCAAATCAAGATTCTAAATTAATAGATCTTGACCTTTGAATTCCTATAATGAATATGACAAGGATTTCAAATCAAGATTCTAAATTAATAGATCTTGACCTTTGAATTCCTATAATGAATATGACAAGGATTTCAAATCAAGATTCTAAATTAATAGGTCTTGACCTTTGAATTCCTATAATGAATATGACAAGGATTTTAGATCAAAGATACTAAATTAATAGATCTTTGCCTCTAAATTCCTATAATGAACTCTGTGTGAGAATTTCAAATCAAGGATGCTAAGAATATAGATCCTTGCCTCTGAAATCCTTAAATGCATATGTGTGAGAATTTAATTCGGTTTCTAAAATTATAGAATTCCGATTCAAATTCCTTGACTCGATATCTAATCTTAGTAAAATGTCCCTAAGATCTTTCAAGCTTAATGCAGACTTAATGCTCACTTAAGTTACTTAGATCCTAAGTATCCTCAAGCCTATAGCACTTAGTCCTATTGGGTAGCTTAGGTTATAGTCTAGGTCATTAAACATTGGGTTTTTCCTAGTTCTCTACAACCTTGGCTCTGATACCAACCTGTCACACCCCTGCGCCGCGTGCGGAATCCACGGCGCGGTGACGTATGAACAGTTAAATCATGCACAAGTATTGAATAAGAACAACCACAATGGATTACTACATTTCATAATGTTTAGACAGTTGTTTAGTTACAGACAATCTATCTACCAAAAGAAAGACAACTACAGACCCAAAATATAGTTTACAAAATAAGACTTCAAACAATACAATTAAACAATTAGGATTTAGTGTGTTTCTAATCCATCCTAGCATGTTTCTTCATCTTGTTCTATCTTAGTATGGTCTCCTTAGTTGTCCCTGAGAAAGTCTTAAACCTGATTACCTGAAACACGTGAAAAGTAACTGTCAACTACAGACGTAGTTGGTGAGAACAATAGGTTTAATCATTTGTAAACATGAATATATGATATAAGGCATAGGTATGTTAAAGTAATAAATGATTCACATGGATGAGCTGCAACCCAAACTAACATCAAGTAAGAAAATGAGTGTAAACAGTCCAATCACTGTTTGCACGAGAGTCAACATATAATATCAAGTCCCAAACCACGTTTGGAGTTAGATAATGTGTCAACAGTTTTGATAAAACCATACGTAACCGAAATCTGCAGTTAGTTTATAAAACAAATTTAAAAACTAACTGCAGCAATCGGTCTGCCCAAATGTGTGTGTCCGCTTTCCCTTGTTGTGATCACCCAGTACTAACGCTAATGAATATGATACTTGATGCATTCATAAGTTTGTTTACAACAATAGACACCATGTTTCTGAACCTTACTTTAAACGAGCGTGTTAATGCCTTATGTGAAAACATGATTGAAAACCTTGATTTAATCCCATGAATTAAATCCTTAGTTTTTGAATACCGTGAAATGAATCCTCTGATTTGAATACCATAAGTGAATCCCTTGATTGGAACATCACCATGAAACCATTGTTTGAATACCATGTTTGAAACCCTTGATTCAAATACCATGAAATGAATCCTTTGGTTTGAATGTCATGAAATGTGACCTTGTATATTAACAAGGTTTTTAACAGAAAAGTTTATAAAATTCATTATTTAAAAGAACATATCATTTATGAAACCTTTTTAGAAGAATAGTTCAATAGTTTAATAATCCTTTAAAACGGTTGATGAATTTCCTGAAACAGTTGATAAATCCCTTGGATTTGTAATATGAACCTGAAATGTTGATAGGAATACACACATCTTGTGTAATGAAAATACCATTGTAAATGAAGAGTTTGATCACGTGTTCCACCCTAAAACAGTTATAAAACAGTAAAAGAGGGGCTAAAGTTCTCACCTGTCTGCAGTAGACTGTGAACTAAAATAGATAGCAAGTAGCAAACAGGACTTCTAATTGGTTCCTATATCATTGTAATCATACATAAGATATAAGATTTATAGTTATATAGACTTTGATTCGTTGATTGACTTGGTTCTCTTGAACTTGATTAACCTTGAATACATGTTCTCATGTTTGAAAGAGTTGTATGAATTTGAAAGTCATGGTTATGATACTTGATCGACCAATGATTCATGAAAAGAGATGTCATGTTTCTTTTATGCACAAACTTGTGCATAAAATGACAAGTGTTTGTGAACTTAATAACCATTGATTAACATGAAAATGTATAGATATGTTCAAGCGTTTAGACTCTTGAGATTATGAATTGATCTCTTTATTAGTTTAGGTTAAACTTAACCAAACTAAGATCAATTCATAACACTTTGCATTGAAGACCACACTATGGGCCATTTAAGTGTGTTGTTGGGCCAACAATGGGCCTCATACCCATGAAATCGGGGTGGGCTTTAAAAAAAGTCTATGGATCTCCTACGTTAGTAATGGGCCAATATAACTTCCTTGGGCCACTTAGGATCATAATGGGTCGATTACAAAAATGAAATTGGGCCTTGTAGTATTGAGTTGGGCCGAATGGGTTTTAGATTTGGCCAATTAAGGTTCTAAGCGATGTTGGTCCAGTTAGAGATCCACATGGGTCATTATAACATAATTGAGCTTAGTTTGATCTATGGACCAAGTTTCTAATGGAGTTGGGCCTTGTAAAACTGGATTGGCCGAGTAGAGCTTGGGCTGCCACCTTAGGCAGCGAACCCTCTTTGGTTCTAGCCTAAGGTTCGGCTGTCTTGAGACACCACTAAGGTTCGCCGTAGGTTAGTGTTTCGAGCAGGGTTCAGCCAATGCATGATACATGTAGGGTTCGTGAAGCTGATGATAGTCAGAGGTTCGGTCCAGGTGTCCCACGAACCATAGGTTCGTTTCTATTGTTTCACTAGGGTTCGGTTATCATGGCAGCATACATGGTTCGTGGCATGCATGGGGTTCGCTCATGCATGAAGGTTCGACAGTTTCTCGATGGTTCGCAGCACAAAGAAGGTTCGTGGATTCAATGGTGACTTGATGCAGGTTCGTTGGACCTCAAATGGTTCGTGAAGGATCGTGGGAACCCCTAGGGTTCGGCTGATACCCAAACGAACCATTGCAAGGTTCGTGACTTGAACGACAATCTCACGTAGGTTCGGCAGTCTCCACAGGGTTCGGCACCCACACCATCCCCGAACCTGTCACCTGCATCATCACCATCGTCGAATACCTGATTCTAGACCACGATCTAGGCGAGTATAACTTCAAGGGAGGTTTCTATAGGTGCGAAACTAGAAATGGTTAGGCTAGAACCGGCTATGAGTCGAGTTTCAACAACACACCAATGAAAACCCTATTTTTCCGAACTTTAACTCGATCATACCTCGATTTTGGCCGGTTAATTCCACTGATTTCTTGTACTTTCGTGTAGACAATGTTGAGAGCTTCGCGTGGACACCAAGAATGACGAAATCCGTTGAGAAATAAGCGAGTTATGCGCGTTTGAAGCTCGTTTTTTAGAGAGAGAGAGAGTAGAACGAAAAGCTAGTGAGAGAAAGGGTTGTTGGTGACATAAATGAGGGATTTAGCCTTGTTCAAGGCTTTTATAGCCCGTGTGGTATTCGGGTCCGTTTCGGTCGCTCGGTTCGCGTTTCCGGAACGTAACGCGTATTTTACGTGGATTAAAATAAAAGAGTTGTTAAACTCATTAAAATGATGAGTTTCAAAATTGTAAAAATATAAAATAATCATTTTAATTATTTGTTCGAAAACAGATCGTTAAACAGTAACAATTGCGTGTATACCCACAATCGCGTACGTTTTCCGATCGTATAAAAATAGTTAAAGCCGTTCACACTCGTAATTATAAGTTCAACATTCGTATCATCATGGATCGTCACCCATAACTATACTCAGTCTCGCTTACGCATTACGATTTTGTTTGATTAATTGTCATAATATTCGTCTTAACACCACGCACTAACACTATCCTGTTACACCGAACGCAGTATATATATAGGGCTCACTCTCGCTGCCCACCACTGTTTCGATATAACACAATACTGTTCTTGCCTAGTGTAATCGACTGTAAATATTAATACATACTTGTTCCTAAATAAATAAGATCCTGTAACACACAAGCACACATTATGAACATAAGAATCACATTGATTAACTGAACATTGACACCCACTGTTCTAACACCGTTTACGACAACCATGACTAAATGTACAAATGTTACAATGGTCGACCAACACCAACCAGAAACAAAAAGGGTTCGGCTACTGCTTGTTTCATGAGCATGGGTTCGTGGTTTCCAGATCAAGGGTTCGGCCGAAAGGGTAAAAGGCTCAGCACATGTTGGTTCGTGAGTAGGGTTCGTGTACAGTGCCTTGCATGGGTTCGCCATAACTGATTCGTTATTAGCCCAGGGTTCGTGAGTGTCCTATGCAGGGTTCGGCCATCCCCAAGGGTTCGGCAGTAGGAAGGTTCGTGGGTCTGATCCTCATGGGTTCGTTGAGATGCTGCCAAGGTTCGCAGAAATCAGATGGTTCATCAGGAGTGAGGGTTCGGTGGTGGCAGCGGCGAACCCAGGGTTCGTTTGCTTGATTTGGCTCCAGGTGCAGGTTCGCCAACTTTCGGCCGTTTGCTGTTTCGTTCCAGCACCCCACCCGCGAACCTGTTAATTCCAACATCGAACCAAGCAGCTCTCGATCATCATCTGAGTTAGACTCATGCTATGGAAGATTCCTAAAGGTGCGGGACTCGAAATGATGGTGCAAGGAACCGGTTATGTGTGTGTGTGGCTCGAACAAAACTAGAAAACCCTAAAATTCCAGAACTTCGCAGCCTCATACCTCAAAATCGGATGGGTAAACTTCCAGATCTGCTGTACTTTCTTGTAGAGGGCTTCAAGAGCTTCACGTGGGCGAAAGAATCACTCAAATCGGGCTAGAAACGAGGGAGATACAAGGTTTTGAAGGTGGATCTTGGTGATGGAGTGTTCTAGCCGGAAATAGAGAGAGAAAGAGAGAGTTTGTATGAAAAATGAAAGAATTCCTTTCATTTAGGGTTTTTATACCCTGCGTGGTGTTCGGGTTTGTTTCGGTTGCTCGGTTTGCGTTTTCGTCGCGTATCCGGCACGTTACGCGCGTTCTTCGTAAATAAAGTAAAATGAGTTTATTTTAACAATTCGAATGTCATTTATTTCTAGAAATTATTTTAAATATCGTTTAGTTTAATTATTTATCGAATTATAATATTTTACGCGTTTTGTTTAATTGTTTCGCGATTTAATAGAATAGTTTAACTTTAAATATTTTAAGATGAGTTTCAAAATTGTAAAACAAGAAATACTATATTTCTTTAAATTATGATCGTTCGAGTCTTCATGCGTTTTCGATTTCGTTTCGTCAGATCGCGTCGCCATCGCGCGTATTCGTTCGAATCGTCATTCGAATGAACACGTCGATGGTTTGGCTTTCTGATTCTTGTTTTCTCTACTGTTAAGTCATTATTTCAGAATGTTAAACTATCAGAATTATTCGTACAGATCGTCACCTATACAAATAACTCGTCGGTTTAGCATTCCGTAACAATAACCGTTATAGTTTCGTTTTGTTTAATCTCACATACGTTATGCAGCAACTAATATCACATCAAGAATTTATGTTTCAACACTGTGTTGTCTGACATGTTTTCTGACTGTTAAACCCTAAGGTTTAAGTCAGATTCAGACAATCGTTTAATAGTTTCATGTAAATCAAATGCATCAATAGTCTAAACATAGTTTCACGAAATGTGTACCTGGGTTACTGTACATGTTTACTGTTGCGATCACTGTTCCGGCACGCGTCCGGCACTGATGTTACACAACGTTTCTACAATAGGTTAAAATCAATAACAAGGATAATCATATAAACAAAGAACGTATTACGTACTAATCTTAATCTAAATTGGTTAAGTATTAGTATGTTATACTATTCAACGATTTCAAGGAATAAACAAGAAACGAAAACTTACAAAGGTTAACCAACTTTAGGGTTAACATGCAAAATCATAACTTATACTTATAAGTTGCAAACAATATTGAATCTAACACAGGTTGTTGAGTCACCCTTGATTCCACCTACGTGAGCGCGCGTTCTACAAATATTGAACTATAAGATATCAATGTGAGTTCTCATAACCCCTTTTTAAATCTTTTGCTTTTAAACTCAGGGGTGGAACATGTATACCAAATACTACTATGATTTTGATATAACAAGTGTGGAACCGAGTTATCATTGGGATATGACTATGGATGTGGATTATTACAACTTATGTGAGTCATTGTTGATTAAGTTGACTTCGGTCCTCCACGATGATTGAATTACTGTTTATTGAGTTGACTTCGGTCCTCCGCGGTGATTCCACTGTTGATTGAGTTGACTGCAGTCCTCCGCGGTGCACAATATTGTCACTTATGCTTATTGGGAATATCGTTGATTGAGTTGACTACGGTCCTCTGCGATGATTCCACTGTTGATTGAGTTGACTAAGGTCCTCTGTGGTATATTATATATTGAAATTATTATGATGATTATTGGATTGTTGATTTGATTTGATTGGTTGATATTAATTGAATGATTACTTGAGCATATTTGGATTACTTGAATTAGTTGACTTGGTGTATGTTTGGTTGTGGATACAGATTGGTATCATCTTACAGGTTCACACGAGTTATCCTTAAAACTTTTATAAACATTTTTGAAGAATGTAAAACTTATGATTACTCACCAACTACTCTCGTAGTTAACACTTGATTTTCTACATGTTTCAGGAAACGAGGAGAAGTAGGTAGAGCAGGGTAGCTTGACAACTTTTGGACTCATCACATAGGATCTTGGACTTAGCTAAATTAACTAGATCAATGAAGACTAAGGTTTAGTTAATTTAGCTATATCTTTTGGGTAATCATTGTATTTGAATCATGGCGAACATGATTTTTTGTGTAGATACTTTAATTGAATTAAATGCTAAGTTGAATTGTTGTAGGAAGAAGGTCTATTTATATGGCTGAAGGTACACACACGGTCTATCATTCTAATTTTAGTGGTGATTAAAATAATAAAAACGGTTTGAAATTGGCGCGGAATCCGTAATTCATAAAATAACGCTCATAATTTAATTAGGAATTCTAAGTTATTTAATTTTTATTCGACTTTGGTAATTTCGGGAATTTGACAAATTTGAAAAATATTATTTGTAAACTGATATTATTGAGAAGCGTGAGTTCCTTTCAATTAATTAAAATTTTTGATTATTTTGATATAGACATAAAAACGGTTTGAAACAATACCGTAAATTAGGAGTTTCTAAAAAAAATGAACATTAAAAATCTTTTTGCAAGGAAGTTATTATCACATTACTCGGGAAAATTAATCACCTCAAAAGTTGAATATAGTACTATTTTAAATTAGTTTGTCATTTCATTAATTAAATTGAAAAATTACACGAAGTTTTCTATCAAAATTTCTTGTGTAGCAAAAATTTTAAAATTGTAATACGAAATTGTAAGATAAAATTAATAAATTTTTAATTATAGGAAGTTTTTTATCAATTTGTAAGTAAGGAAAATATACTAAACAGAATAGTACGGTGATGTTATTATTTTAAAAACATCTAAAAAAACACAGGTATACGTAATTGGTGGTGGGCAATCTCGTATTATAAAAAATGGACTAATCTATAATTTACTGGTTTTATGATGTATGTTGTACATGTACATATTTGATGGATGACCATGAAAAAAGTTTTAAAAAGTAAATGTTTGCCTTCAGTTTTTGTATATAATATGGTTAGCTAAAAATTTTAATTTACTAAACTTACAATATTCTAAAATGTAGGTGTGTGTATTTTGATTATATTAGTTGAAATATGATCTATTGCCAGATTTGTATTCATTTGTTCAAAAAGAAAGTGTAATTTGTTAATCAAAACATTGGAGTTAAAAAAAAACCAACTAAAAGATAAACGTACTAAGTTACTGCATAACCTTATAAGACAATTCAAACAACCTAGTTCACGCCACATATAGTTTTGCTAATAAGCATACCACTTATTAAAACTGCCAGAACGGGAAGCTCAAAACCGTCTAGACCAAAAATAAACTGTATCATTTGACTCTTGACCGTTAATTAAGGTGCAACTCATACCTTATCGACTCTAACAATGGTCAATGTATGATCTAAGTTGTTATAATCGAACGTGCAACTGTCACCTAATGCAATAGTGTTATTTTTCATGAAATCTTTCCAAAAAGCAGCACCTACAGTGTACCTTTTATAGTTTTCGTACTTCTCAGATCTAACAGCAGCTGTTGTCTCTTGACCAGTCAGATTCACAAATCTCAATTCACAGTTGTGATCCAATCATGCCATCCTTGCAACATGTATTGGCAGACACTGTATTTAAAATTAAAAAAAAATTGCTATGTTTATAAAAAAAAACAAATGTCACTGAAATATTTACATAAATACATGACATGAAAAAAAGGTAAATATATTAAAAAAACTCACAAATCTAGAAGTAGTTATTTTTGTAAAATATGTATGGATTTCATCCGCCTCTACCTAATTGTCATCCAACTCAACCTCTTTTTCCTCTTGAAACACGATATCTTCTGATTCTTGCATTTCTTTCTTCCAGCAGACGAGTTCACAACCATATGGCAGGAATGGAATCAGGTGGAACGTATATGGGTCAATCATGAAGAATGCAAGAAAGTCACCCCACTATAGTGGTATATCACGTACCACGTCAATCCATCCATCAAAAATCTTATAGCAGTTTTCCTCCTTCACCACCTTTACTCTAAACTGATGCCCATCTCTAACCTCTAAAGTAACCCACTGATTTGGGACATTGATCTTAGGAGGTTCTTTATCAAACACAGGATTAAGGTGCTGAAATTAATAGTGAAAATAACATAATATATCTATTATAAATGCACATTATGTAAATAAGTAAAAATTAGAATTGTTACATACACATGATTCATTATCTGTGTCTAACATGATGTAGAAGACATGTTCAAATTTCCTCTGACTTTCATCATATGGGAAAAGAGTGACAGACCAGGTGTTTTTATCAAGTGGTCTAAATACAACAAGATCCAGTTTCTTGGCACCCATGTGTTTGATTAAGGACTTCAAACCAGACTCAAGAGAGTAGAAATTTTAGTATCTTACAAACCTTTACCTTCCAAAGTGAACCATTGTGAGACTTGAGCAATACACTAACCGGAGGTTCTTCGCCATGGTAGTGATTCTCAATCCTTTTAACAGGTATGGACTGCATACATTACCATATGTATTGACAAGCTAAATGTTAAATAATAATAAACGGTTTAAAAAATATATATATAGGCATACGAAAACACAACTTCAAAAAAACCAAGATCCATTTACATAAAATAACGAAAACAACAAACATGAGGCGCTTTTAGGGAAAACATATAAACTAATTCTAATCTTTAGAAAGTTCAAAGTTGGAAAAGTGAATATGCAAAACTATATGGACCTAGGTTGTCAAAGTTGAGTTTTGATTATCTCCTCAAAATCATCCTGAGTTTAAATCTTCCTCACCCCCGATTGTAGCCTGAAATCGAACAAGAGTATGTTTAAATTTGAAATTCAACCTCAAATGCATCCTCCCTTCAATCACGGTTCTAATCATGTAAACAATTCAAAAAATAATCATGAATCTCAAGTATTACATCTATATCAAGCTTGACAACGAAATTTAATACTAACTAACTATACGAGACACAATCAAACTAAATTAAACACACACAATCATTCATGACTCTCTTTGAATCTTTGCATACCAAAAACCACATCGGATACCATTTTACTCGATTTGACCAATTGAACAAAATCCTTATCGTTGTAGGGACTCACAATCACTTTGTTTAACGAATCGGATTGATCTTGGTTTATGAGGTTAATCCGATTTAGGGGCTTATTGTGAGACCAACATAAAATTAAACAGACAAGGGATACTCAGCGAGCCCACCCAATCACCTAAGCGGCAAAGGAAACATATGATGCTGAACTAGCAGTATACTTTGCTTTAGGTCAATTTCATTTAGGCTATGTTTGCATTTAAGATTTAAACTTATATATCTATATAAAATGTATGGGTTACTCTTCAACTATTCAGATAATTGACCATTTATTTTACATATGTAACCAGCTAAGGTGAATGCTCTAGTGAAGACACATGACAAGCTAGTAGAGCTAGTTTAAAAATTGAACAATGTTTTAGTATTTCAATTGAAATTTGGATTTGAGAATTCTTGTAATATTGGGATTGGCGTTTGAATGAATGTTTTGTTTGACTTTTAATAATGATGCCCTAATTATCGTAATTTTCAATAGAACCATTAGCTAATGAATAATCAAATTCGCACCTCGAGGTATTCTACTTTTGGTCCGGGTGTGACATTTATAATGAGAAAGTATGATATTTTTGTAGCTTATGCTAGTTTAGTTAGATATGGTCATCTAATATGCAATAAACAATTTGACCTGCGATTTCTAAACATTATTTTGATACGTAATCCTATCGTTAATCCTAAACATTATTTGACCTGCGATTTCTAAACACGTCAGTTACTGTTTTATGTTGAGGTGATACATTGAATATAGATAACAAACAAGAATTGCATTATTTTTATTTCTTTTCATTATTTTAAAAATACCAAGAGAAAATATGATTTATGTCATGTCATTGTGGTAGTTGTTTAGTTTGGTAGTGGGTCATTTCCCATTTGCTCATTTAGTGTAACTAGGTATTTTCCACTGCGCGTGTTGCGACAATTTATCACAGTATGCTTCTGAAAACGGGGTTATATCATTTGAAAAACATAAGTTACATACAAAAATCAAATCTCTCATCACGAACTCTATCTAAATTTCTCATAAAAACATAAACTCATACAAAATCCATACAAATATGTTACAAAAATAATAAAAAAATTACTCACAAATCCTTCTCATCGTCAACCAATTGGTTGAATTAAAAAAAAACCCAATATATGCATGTAACCATTTGGGCCTAAACGTTTTTACTATACCATTTATTATTAATTCTAATAAATCACTTATAAAACGTAGTGCAAAACTGCAAATCATCTTTCTTTTAGCCGAAAAAGATACATGTCACATTCTCATCCTCAAACAAACGTTTTGGTTGTTCAGTCAATGTTTACTATAATAAATAATGTGGATAAATGAGCAATCAGTCTCCACCCACTAATGGTTGGGGTGTTTTTTTATTTATGTTTAGATTTTCTGACACATGTATCCAATGTATTGGTTTTTGATTTATTAGGTTGGGTTGTTGTTAATGAGAGGAGAGCGAAAATTTAAGTTTGGTTGTTATATAGTTGAAAGCAAAAAAATTAATTTTTTAATAAATATTTTTGTTGGTTGGGTTGGTGAATAAGAGTAGTCCAAGATCTCAAACTTTTACATGTCTCTTATTTATTATATGCAAATCCTATTTTTCTTATATACTAATGATCTTATATTAATATAATTTTAACAATTTACTAAAAATCAATAAATCATAACAAAATGAAAATCATATTTTATCTTCAAATATATTTTTATAATAACTTAATATATATATTATTTATAATTTTTAGATGCTTATTATTTCTTATTTTATCAAGTGTGATATAGTTCAAGATACAAATTTTCATATAGATTATTGTTTATAACATATTAAATTTTTTCAACACATATATACATAGACTTTTAATCTGGCAAATTACATGGTTAAACTATAGCTTTTTTTATCATTTTATATATTTTAGTTCAATTTATTTATTTATTTTTTTCTTTTCGCTTACCCAAAAACTTAAAATGAACCATAAAAAATCGGTTTTTTGAATAAAAACAAACTGAATACTCGTTTAGTTTGATTTGATTTTTTGATTGGGTCTAGTTAGGTTATTTATTTATTTATTTATTATATCTTTGTTTGCTTGTTTTTTTTTTTTTATTTATCTGGGCTCCCCACACTATTATAGAAGCCTCCACCTAAATCTGCAAAAACCGGTTAACCGTTCAAAGTCTGACAACCGGTTTTTACTAATAACCGTTCTTTTAAGATCTAAAAACCGAAACATATTAACCGAACTGATAAACCATAAAATAACCGATTTTTCCTAAGTTGGACTGTTTTGAAAAACCAGTTTAATCTTTTGAAACTTTAAACCGGCCTAAATCACATGGTTTTTCGGAAACCTAAAGCCTATTTTAATAACCGGTTCAATTATCCGTTTTTTTTGTATCTCTAGTGATTCTCTGCCTTCACCATTCTCACACAAAATTTCATCACGATACCATCCCATAAAACATTGGTTATTACATATAGGGTAGGGAGTGAATAATAACCCACCTTAATTGAGGTAACCCATTAACCCTTGCAAAAAACGTTTAAATCGCAAAAAAAAAAAAATTCATGTTTTTTTTATGCAAAATAGGGGGGGCTCCTTTTTTAAGCGTTCGCTAACTCACAAGCGTTAAAAAGTTAAACGAAATGTAAGCTTGCGTTACACTGCGAACATTTATTTAAGTGTCGCAGTGTAACGCAAACTTATATTTCGTTTAACTTTTTAACGCTTGTGAATTAGCGAACGCTTAAAAAAGGAGTCCCCCCTATTTTTGCATAAAAAACCATGAAAAAAAAATTTGGCGATTTGAGCGTTTTTTGCCAGGGTTAATGGGTTACCTCAATTAATGAGGGTTATTATATGATCCCTTTCTATATAATAACCCTCATTAATTGAGGTAACCCATTAACCCTGGCAAAAAACGCTCAAATCGCAAAAAAAAAATTTTCATGGTTTTTTTTATGCAAAAATAGGGAGGGCTCCTTTTTTAAGCGTTTGCTAATTCACAAGCGTTAAAAAGTTAAACGAAATGTAAGTTTGCGTTACACTGCTGCGACACTTAAATAATGTTCGCAGTGTAACGCAACTTACATTTCGTTTAACTTTTTAACGCTTGTGAATTAGCGAACGCTTAAAAAAGGAGCCCCCCTATTTTTGCATAAAAAAACCATGAAAAATTTTTTTTTGCGATTTGAGCGTTTTTTGCCAGGGTTAATAGGTTACCTCAATTAAGGTGGATTATTATTCACTCCTTACCCTATATATATATAATATATAATATATATATATATATATATATATTAAAAACCAAACTGCTAATGAATAGTTTTATTTTTTGTTTTCTAACTTTGGCATCGCCGCTTCTTTTGCCGGCCATCAAAAACCCTCCACCACCACATCCATCCTTGCCTTCATCGTCGACCACTTTCTTCTGCAGTTCCTCCGGTAGAAGCCAACA